>JAADYK010000845.1:0-13518 GCA_023338225.1 Halophytophthora batemanensis | reverse complement strand
CTGATTACGACCAATAGCGACAGGCAAACAAACATTCCTGAATGTTTACGGCCCTGTCGTACTGTGGTACAAGTGGCTGGAACCACCAAATGTGTGACCATAAGAGTGCCATGTAATGGCCGTCTGAGGCCCATTACATTTTAGATTCCGACTCGGACTTTGTTCCTTCCAGCGATAACGCTGTCGATTGCGATGAACCCGCGGTCCTCAAATGCGCAAAGACATTGCGAGCGAGATCGTCGAAAGGACTAAAGAAGCGTCTGACGAAACGCATTGCTGTCCGGGGGCGGAAGCACGCGCGTGACGAGGTCACTGTAGGCCACGAAATCGTGGATCTTGCACCCGCCAAACCGATTCAAGAAGTCTAAATGGAGCCACAGGCGGGAGCTCATGGCCTCGGCGCACCACGACACGCTCACAGAAGTCCCCAGCTTCGGTCAGGGTCGAATGTTTGCTTCGTGGGGAGACTTTGATCGCGCATGGGACGACTACAGCGCCGCAAACCTGTTGCACTTCCGAAAGCGAACATCGCAAAGCGCCACTGCGAACAACACAAGGTGCGAATTTGCACTATAACACGTCTGGTCGAGTGTACTGGTACTTATGATTATGCTGTATCTGCTATTATCTTTTGCTAGGCTTGAGTGTGGAGACTTTGGACACGCGTCAGCCAAGTTCCATGTGCCATCGGAGCAATTCCCCGAAGCCAAGCGCGTGTACTATTGCGCGCATGGTGTCGTTGATGGGCCAAAAGGCCGCGGGCTTCGTGTGCATCGACACTACAACTTTACTGGCTGTGGAGCACGTATGACAACGATCGTGAGCAAACCCAAGCGTGGAGGCCCCATCTGCATCGTCACAAGAGACGAGGTAAACTGGATGTCATTAATGCAGCTCATTTTGCCATTAGCTCAGTGTTGTTCGTGTAATGTTGGTCCATGCTGTTATTTCCAGCGCACACGCCACAACCATGTGATCAGCAAGGAGACCTATCAAGCACTGAACGACCGCAAAGTGGTCATCTCAGACACCCTTGGGAACAAATTCGATTTACTGGTGCATCTCGAAACCCCTCACAGCAACGTTGCTGACTACCTCTCTAGGGCACTGAGTAAGTGCCTGTGTGTCATTTGCATCGATGCCATGAGCAGCAACATCTAACCGAGACTTCGCGTGGTCTGTGTTATTAGAACGCTCCGTGTCTGCACAACAGATTCGCAACCTATGTCTATCGCGGTACGGAGGCCGCTCGGTTGAGGAGAAGCTACTCGCATTGGTCAACGGGTTTGCTTCACACGCAGGCAACCACTGTCTAGTTGTCCAAGCCTCGAACAACGTCGTCTGCGGCTTGGTGCTGATCAGCATGGCGCAGACCGAGATGTACCTGCGATGGGGAGAGTGTTTGGTCTTTGATTGGACCCATAATACTAACAACCTGGCTTCTATCTCGGTATGATCGCCGCCAGTGCGTGTTTAGTCTTTTGGTACTTGCTTGGCACAGTAACTGACGATGCCATTTCGTTGTTGTATGTGTTTTGCTGCCAGGTGAGCTGATGGTAACGGCTCCAAGTGGCAAAGGTGTCTCCGTGTGCGAAATGCTTGTCTCTGACCAGCGCAAAGACACCGTTCGAACATGTGTGCGCTTCTTCCGTAACACAATGGAGAAGAACGTCACAGAAACGTTCGTGATAGACAAAGACTTCACGGAATGGCGAGTGCTGGAGGAGGTCTACCCTACTGCAAAGGTGAGTGGCAAGGAGAGACGTTCGTGTGGTCGAAGAGCAACATTGCAGGCTATTCCACTTTATAATCAACATTGCAGGCTGTTGTGGCTCGTGGTCAACATTCTAATGTGTCGTTTTGGTTGCTGCTCTTCAGGTCCTACTTTACCAGTTCCACGCGATCCTGGCGATGAAGAAGCGCCTCTGTGCTCCCAAATATGGCATCTCTCCAGCAAACCGTGATCGAATTGAAATGGTGTGGCGTTCGGCTATCTACGCGCCTACGGAGAAGTCGTACGAGAGGGCGTGGCAGGATCTGCAACGCAAGTGCACCAGCGTCTCAAAAGACTTCTGGACATATGTCGACAATAACTGGAGCTACTGCAAGTCGATGTGAGCCGAACACGAGCGTGGTGGGTTCTTCGCGGCTGGCAATACCACGAGCAACCGGATTGAGGCGTCTTGGAAGCAAATGAAGCGGTTTGTGAGCCTCTCTAGCACTCTCAACAAGTGTCTTGGTGGTATTCTACTCTACCAAAGCACCAGTATGCGGGAGCTTAGGACGGATTTGATTCGCCGTGGTTTTTTGTCGCACTTCGACCCAAGAGATCCGAATGAGCTACATGCGCTGGGCAACATCACCAGTAAATACGTGTACCGTGAGCTGTTGGCCACGCACGCAACGTACCTGCGCCAAAAGGAACACTACCTCCCCGTGAAAGAAGAGCTGGAGTATGCCGTGATGCGAACTCGGATGGGCGGTGAGTTTACCGCTCGGTTTGACGGCAAGGGCTGCACGTGCAACTACTTCCTGTCCATGAGACTGCCGTGCACGCACATCATGTACGTTATGATAGTGCTCCAAGCGATCGAGACGCTTCCTTCCACAGTTATTCCAGCTCGCTGGAGCTACCAGGACTCCGCATCGCTTGTGGCGATTCTAAAAAAGGCGATCAAGATGAATGAGCATCTCCGAGAGGTTGCCTGGGCTCCAGCGCATGTGCAAATACCTTCTCCTGTCCCAGGATCGTTCGTCGTGCCGACGTCGTCCGTAACCAAGGTCACATACACAAAGCTGAAGAAACACGAGCGACGAGGTGATCGCATCGAGGTGAAGAGCGATGCAGAAAAATACAACATCGTGATGGACCGAATCAAACCGCTCGTGGTCAACTTGGTGCAGTCGTCGTCCGCTGACTTCTTCCGTAAGATGTTGGCTGTTGACGTCGCGCGCTCAGGTCTACTGGAGGCTTTCGTGGCAAATTCGTCGAAGTCGGCTGGGGCTGCGCTAGTTCCTGTCGCTGGCTACGAGGACGAACAAAGCGGAGTGGCGAGCTGCGGCGACACAGACAGCGGCATGGAAACCCAAGTGCTGGAGAGCAGCGAAAACGACGACGACAACCCAAGCACACTACAATCGGCCTTCGATGGCGCAGGATCCGCCAATGTTGCTTCTCGGTCGACATTAGACGGCAATGTTGATGATGTGTCTACACGGGCATCAAGCTCCCAAGCGGAAGAGCAACAAGTCAAAGCAACCAGCGAGGAGGCAGTGGGTGGAAGGGCAGAGGAACCAGCGGATAAAATCGTCGTCGACGCTCAATCTGGGGTCGCCACCATGTCAGGAATGTCGGTCTTGACGCTACCGCCAACGATTCAGTCGGCAAAGCACAGCACCCGCAAGCGCGTATCCATGAAGAAGCTGAAACCACCACGTATTGCTGTTGAGGTAGATGTGGAAGACTACTCAACCGGGATTGCGCTGGCGGAACTCTGTGAGTGGATGCGGCGTTCTACCAAGCATGACATGAGATTGTTGGTGCTGCTAAACTACCCCGTTGTTCGCCGGAAGCAAACCGACGAACGAGCTACAGTTACGCTGGCACCTACTGTAGACGGCGCGGTTACCAGCATGGCTGTTGTCTTCGGGCAACCACTTACCCAGAAGATCGTGAAACTGCTCAGTGAAACCCACGCGTCCAAGTCCCATCGGAACTACTCAAACCTCACCGTGCAGGTGGGGACGGACCCAGCGCCGTATCACGAGTACGTACTGCTATTTGTCAATTTTCCACAGGTCTCCATTCGGTCCTTACTTCCTCGTTGTGTCCGTGTAGGTGTCTGTTTTGGACTATGAGCGAGTTCTACATATATAAGGAGCAGCACCAGGAGCGCTGTGACGCGGACAAATGGCTAAGCAGTGACTGGGAGGCAGAGACCTATCAAACGGATTGTCTGGAGGTTCCAGGGAAGAGCCATGCCCAAATGGCAGCAGACATCCGCACAACACTCAAGTTCTCGTCGCTTATTAGCTACATCAGCTTTGCAGCCGAAAATCTGAGCATCCAGGCGCCGCTTAGTGATATCGTCCGCTCTGTTCCGGGGCGTGAATGGCTCCTGGACACCCCGATAGCTGTCATGCTCCAAAAGATGTGCGTTCAGCATGGTTGCGCCTACTTCGTGGATTCGTTGTGCGACGACCGAGTGTCGTGGCACATTCCAGACTCTGTGGACCAAAATCTCGAGCTAATCATGGCCCCTTGCAACATCGGAAACGCGCATTGAACGCTGGTTTGTCTTCGCATGGAAACATCAACGTGCTACATTTATGACTTGCTTCGATCCGCGAGCTACAGCTCCAGAACCCGTCAGAGGTGCAACGAGCTATTCTAACCTGCGGTGCAAGAGTGGAGAAGCAAGGCCACCAACGTAACACGTTCAGAAGTCTCACACCAATACCCGGAGTGGACCATAGAAACACAAATTGGGCCAAAGCAGAATGACTCGGTGAGCTGTGGCGCGTACGCAATTGCAATGGCGTGGTGCTTTCTCCGAGACAGCTTCTCGGGGTGGGGGAGACAAGCGACGATGGCGCCAAGTCCAGCATCGGCAGTGCTGCGTCTGAGGATCCTGTGGCACCTGCTGTGTGCACCTGATATCGCACTTGTTGTTCCGGCTTCCGAGGACGTCAAACGAACACAGGAAATCGAGAAGGAACTTGCAGCATTCATCCAGAAAGCATAGGAGGCGACATAGTACATAACTCACAATTGCACAGACATCAATGTTGATCGAAAAGAACACTGTGGAGTGGTGATCATAGGCAACACTGTGGTCATGCTAACCCAACGAATGCATTTAAGGCGCCTTTGCGTGTGTGTGCAAGCTATACAGCTGTCCCACCTAGTTGTGGGGTCCCCAACTACTCACCAATGTGCTCGGAACTCTCCCACTTGGTCACCATAGCCAAGCGATCACCGTGAAAGCGTCCAAAGAGCATTTCTGCGTAGGAGTCGAAGTCTTGGTGCGCTGAGATGGTAGTTCTGTCCGCACAGATCAGCATGGACGTCTGACATGCATCCGCTAGCTGCTCTTCCACCTGAGCCATCCGCTGAGCATGACCGTTCAGCATAGCCTCCAAACACTCACCGTCAGCGCGCATTTCATTTCGTCTGTTTTGTAGCTCTTGTACTCTCGTCAGGACCATCTTCTTCACCAGCGCTCTTGCCACCACATCGGAGCACGGGCCAAACAACTCTGTAGATGACACAGGAATCTCCGTGATTTCTCTGGGCTTCTGGGCAGCTGCAGACATCTCACTGAATTCTGAGCGCTCTTCGCTGCAGGTGTGGGTCCGTAGACGCGCCTTAGGCCACGTACCGCGACGATCAGGGCTGCTGTTATGATCATTGTGGGTGCGTTGTCGTAGCTGTTTTCTCCTGGGTCCCAAGTTGCCGTCATCGTCTGCTCTGTGCCGCTTAGCGGATCGTATGATACGTGGCGTCTCCATCGCTCGGGGATCACTTCCCAGCTTCGGCTTCAAAGGATCAAATGGCGTCGGAGAGAAGTTAGCGGAGGTCGGCAGAGAGCATATCGTTATATTCGTATCCTTGGGCGAAAACTTCGTGTAGATTTCCATTCGTGGTCGTTTTTTTATGCTTTGGTGCTGTTTGAAGTATAAAGTCCTAAAGAAAGGTGCAGAACACATCATAGGATATAACAGGCTTTGGTGCCCATCTGGCGGCAGCAGGAAGATTGTACCCTCCAGAAGGGAACCCTTGGCCCAGGTACCGCTTGTAAATTTCAAAAATGGAGGTGCAAAGAATTTTTATTCGGACCTCGATTACCACGGTTATGTTAACTATGCGCAACTTAAGGTTACCAATGTCGATGACCTACAACACGGATGCTGGAATGTCGACGCTGAACAACAACGCCAATGTTGATCTATTTAGTGCCTGATCACCCCGAACCACTTGCCCGTCGTACGGTCCACTCCGCCAAAGAACCACACATCTGGGTAGCTTTTCCCCTTGCCGTACTTGGACTTCTTCTTGAGCGATGTCTCGTCGGTCTCGACGACGTGCCCTTGCCCTCCTACGCTCATCTCCGTCGAAGACATCGCCTTGGCGCACACGGAGCTGAACCGCTCGTACCACGGAACGGTTGTGCGCTTGCTTACACCGGTCTCTTCTGCAGCAACTATCACGGGCTGCTGCGAGCGCCAACAGCAAAGCATACGGAGAACACGGCGAATGGGAAGTCGACTCCCAGCAAACACCGAGTTGGCACGTACGCTCTTGGTCTTCCGGCATCCCACTCGTCCGCAGTGCCACAGACCGTCCTTCTCGTAGAGCTTCATCCTTGGAGCTCCAAAGCAAAAGCAGAGCATCTGGTGCTCCAGAAGCCCTACCTCCATGCACCACCGGAGAGTGGCTTCGTCGCTTCCAGAAGCGTCTAGCACTTGGCTGAAGGACAACATCGCTGTGGTGGGTTAAAACTCAGTGTGAGCCAAACAATCGGTTTACTAGCTGCGGCTAGCCATCCATTTGGGCGCGAAATGGCGAGCTATACTTCACCAGAGACGAGTTTTTGACGCGAATGAGCGACGCCGTAATTTTCCGATTGCTGATCATAAATTGATAATAAATGCGTAAATATAATAAATTGCACCATGGCGGGTTATTCTTCACCAGAGCCCAAAACTTTGGGTTACGCGCGGAGATTGTTTGGATTTTTGCGCGTACCTCCAAAAAAAATCCGCCACCATTGGAATTCAGGATTTCAAATCGACAACCCGTCCAGGATGGATTCACAATTGAGACCGCGCCAAACAAAACCAGTGAGTATAAATATTATTACAGTGGAGATATGGAGGTTAGAATACGGGAGGCTGCGTTTGGCCACCGGATCCCATTTCGGGAGAAAATGCATTTAGAACATTTCCTGGTGTTTTTATTGGTGAAGAAAACAAGTGCTTCTTTGCATCAAGCGAGTGGCGAGCCAGCATTCAGCAAATCAAACCACCAGAGCAATACGGAGGAGATCGAGATGAACGACACGGCCTCGGACGCCAGTGCTTCGGTTAGCGTGTCGTCGGCGTCGTCTTACGAGTGCGAAGAGGAGGAGGCAGTGCCAGTGGCACTGGACGCCGTGATTGAAGAGCACATTGACATGGTGTTTGGCGCTACGTGCTACGTGGACGGCTGCCTGACGTCTCGTACGGATGAGACCACCGTCTTCATGCGCGGCTATCTGGCTATGGACAAGGATGGCCAGCGCGTCAGCCTCATGACAGCGCTTGCCATGTGTGCGGCTTTCTCTGCTACTGCACAGCGCCACCGATCGAATGGCGTGCGCAAACGCTACAAGTACTACGTGCCGTTCGTTGGAGAAGTATGTTTGTCGGCCTTCAAACTGGCCTACAATATCAGCAACGACACACTGACTAGGTATGGCGATTAGATTTGTTTTGTATAGCGTGTGGCAATTAGCCTGAATTTGATTTGATTGTTGCGTGCTGTTGCAGATACCGAGCTCAGGTGCTGAATGGACGGTTCCAGGTCCCAATGCATGGCAACAAGGGGAATACCGCGACCAAAGTGATCGACGAGGACTCGTTGGTGAAGTGGTTCTCGCTCGTGGCTAAGGAGCAGGGTGAGCTCGTGCCAGTGCGGTTCCGGCACCAGAAGACAGTCAGCGGCAAACTGACGCGCTACCACACCATCAACAAGTTCACAATGTTGCCAGCCTACTATACGTGGGGTACGTTGTTGGAAGGCTACTTGAAATGGGTCGAAGACACACGTGTGCGCTCCAAGATGCCGTCAATTACGTCCTTCAGCCGAATCCTGCAGGAGAAGTGCCCGAACATCAAGATACGCAGCCCGCGGGACAACGTGTGTGATGCGTGTGTAATCTACCGCAACACAATGGGCCCAGAACCAACCGTGGAGGCGACAGAGAGTATCACCAGTCACGTGGTCGACGCCAAGGCCATGCGGAACAAGTACAAGGCCGACTGCGCTGCAGCCACGCCGCAGGCGATGGTCACAACGATCGACTTCGCGCAGAACATTATGCTGCCACATAACGCACAGACACCATCTATGTGGTACTTTCTGAGCCTCATATCGGTGTCGGTGTTTGGGATTCACAGTTTCCCCGACGGGAAACAATGGAACCTGGTCTACAGCGAGCGGAAGGCAAAGAAGGGCAGCAATGAGGTCATCTCTATGCTGGACTCGTACGCGCGTACGCGTAAGATCTATGGTGACACAAAGGGGAGCAACTCGTGGCACGTGTATGCAGACAACTGTGGAGGTCAAGTGAAGAACAACTTTGTACTGAAGTTTCTCCTCTTCTTGGTGCATTCGGGGGCTATTGAGAAAGCCACGCTCAGCTTCCTAGTGAAGGGACATACAAAAAACCATTGCGACAGAGGCTTCGGAAACATCAAACGACACTATGCGAAGCGAGATCTCTGGATTCTGGAGGATGTGGAGAGAGCTGTGATGGAGTCGTCGCCTGACAACGAGTGCATGAGCTTGGAGCACACGGACCACATCTTCCGCGACTTCAAGCCACCGCTCTCGGCGCTCTACAAAGACAGCGAGAAGATCCAAAGCTACCAGATATTTGAGATGACAGCATCAGAGCCCGGCGTCATCGCCTGCAAGCGTAGGCCGAACAGCACCCCCATGAAGCAGAGTCTGCTCAAGCGAGGTGTGGCAGAGGTGCTACGTGACGAGGACGTGACTGCTTTTTGGGAGGAAGCAAAGGTTCTGCCGCCGCCCCCGCTCAACAAAGAGAAGGTGGCCGACATCTACAAGAAGGTTCTGCAGTACGTGCCACCGCTGCTGCGCAGCAACCCGCTCTATATTGTGCCAGGTTTCGAGGACGAGGAGGAGGTCCGCGCCACAAAGCGTGCCAGGCGTAAAAAGGCTACATCGCGTCTCTCGGAGCCCACATCTGGGCATTAAATCAGAGCTGATTAAAACATTGTTCAAATATGTTTTTTTTTCATTTTTGTAGCCTTTATATCTTCGTTTTCCTATGGTTCCTGGATGCTTCTATC
Organism: Halophytophthora batemanensis; assembly: GCA_023338225.1. Classification (NCBI taxonomy): domain Eukaryota; phylum Oomycota; class Peronosporomycetes; order Peronosporales; family Peronosporaceae; genus Halophytophthora; species Halophytophthora batemanensis. The sequence goes on along the minus strand of JAADYK010000845.1, from coordinate 4,440 downwards.
ATAATGGAGTGTAGATTTGGACTCCTCGTGCGAAAACAATCCAGGACACCAAAAATACATTTTTGGATTTTCAAGAAAAAATCTAGAGATGTTAGGCACCAAGTCACGTAGCTCAGCCCATAGTGGACATCTGAGGTCGTTCGATAGCTCAAAATAGAGCCAAGGGACCCAGAAACATGCCAGTATCCTTCATCTGAATTTGGCCGTTTGGCGTTAAGACTGGTTATGTTTGGTGTGGTCTCAATTAAAACAGGCTTCCCAGGATTCGTCATAAACGAAATATACACAGATTATTTACTCCGACCGGCATCCGAGAGTAACGAAAAAATAGGAATACAAGTTCTGATTCGACACACTAGGACGTAAGCATACCAGATGAACGACCTCCATGGGCGCGACACTTGTTGACGGTGGCTGGCGATAATCCTGCACACCGCCGTCGTTCAGCTAAAAGTACGCTGAATGTAGATGAGTATCGGCAAGCGCGCGTCGCGGGCGAAACCTCTTTGGTTGTCTTGCCACCTCTCTTTGCTGTCATTGCCAAACGAAAGTGCTCCAGGTGTTCTTGTTTTTATCAGCGTCTACACACACATACTCACTCACACATACCTGTTAGGCTTTCACATCATCGCTCGGCGAAGCGGATGCGGTGGGGGGGGGGATGCTATGAAACCAGGGAAACCGAACGCACAGTCTATCGCGTCTGCTTTGTACCAGATGAGCGGCTCGGCACGCAAATCGAACGCAACCCATAGAACTGCACCTGGAGCCAGAATGACCCCCCACAGTGGACTTCTCTGTGAACTTCAACTGCAAGCTCTCTGTGAGATCAATGCCCATAAGCTTATCCCCACCATTCGGCGTAGAGTGCAATTCGTAACCCTCCCCCATCTCCGTGTTTCAAGTCACGCGCGTTGTGCCTTCTCCGCTTGCAGAAAATGTGTCAGTAGACAGAAAGGTTCAAGTGATCAATCCTCCGGCACAGTCACACCTCACCTCTCTTCTATCGCTCTATTGACACTAACGATATCCTTGTCGAGTCAGTGAACTCGCACAAACACAGCTCATCAGAGCCACCGCTTCAACTGCGACTGTCTCTGACCATCTCGTGCAGTTGCAGTTGCAATGTCGACCAACACATTATCTATCCCCCGTGCAAGAATGCTGCACGAACAGTCTAGAAAGCACGCGTCTCGAAAGACGACGAGCTCCACGTACTGTGTGCGTGCAAAAGCGCATCCCGAAACCAACACCATCAAATTCCTTCGTGGCCATTCACTGTCGCTGAATTCCCATCCCCTCTCCGCCGAGACAATCTTCAGCTTCTAGAGCACGTACTCGCTTTGGTCATGACGCGAGACTCGCCATAGCATCTGTGGGCTTCTGGAGGTACGTTTTTCGTTTTCCGGGGCTTCCACGGGTCCCTTGGGCGGGCCGTGGCTCCTTTGCCTGAGATGCATCATTCTCCGAGTCCGAACTCGGAGTTGCCGAGGCCTGTGTTAGCGGTTACGACGGTGACAATGGCGTCGGCGATGACAGGTTCCGCTGTAACGACACTCGCGAACCCTTGCGCGGCTGTGGTTCCGATCCCGACACTCTCTGCAGCGGACCAGTCGGTGCTTGGTGCTTCTGCATCTCTGTGGGCACGGTGGAAGCTAGGGCCGTGCGAGGCAGAGGCGTCGCACAGATACCTTGGAGCGCATGCATGCTGCCTGTGGGCTTCTCAAATCGCATCTTGAGGGAGAGGACCTTCTGGAAGCGGTACGCCTCGCCGACACGATATTTGAGTGCGTTGAAATCACCAACCCGGTTCTTCCACACCGTGACCTGGCACACGAGTCCGTTGCTGTAGGCAGGTTCAACACCCTCAAGGCCGGCTACGAGGTCTTGACATTCATCTCGAAAGTGCTCGTCCACAAGCTCGAGCCGCCAGTTCTGCTCGCACTTGGTCATTGAGAGAACGCACATCTCGAGGGTCATGTTGACCTTGGCCGGCGGATGCTTCGTCTCTGCGAACCCCCGCAGCACGTCCACATTCGTGGAGGGGGGCGTTGCGCCTCCTCTTCCTGCGCACAGCAAGCGGCACGGACGTCTTCCAACGTGATTAGCTTCAATTGTCTGGCGTGCTCACGATCTCACTCTCTCTTTCTCTCTGTGTGTAGTGGTTGTCCGTTTAATTTGTGCGGGTCAGAAATGAGATGAGGTCTGGTCGGCATGCTCTGCACATAACACCACCGTCGTCCCAGTTTTGAAGGCGATAGGGCCACAGACTGATGACACTCTGTTCTGCAACTCACGCATAAAGAAATGAAGTTGAAGCCGGCAAAGCACCCACTTTGTGTCCACGCGTCACCACGCCGTGATACACTCACGCGTATCTGGTCAATCCAAGATTTTAAAATCTACGGCGTGTCGCGTCACTGCGACAAACCAACCCAACTTTGAGTCAAACTTCCACCCCTATTGTATCAACACACGCACGCACGGGCGTCACAGGGGCGAAGGGGCGAGAAAAAGCAGCGGACTGTCACCCCACCGGCGGCTCGTGAGATTATTCGCCTTCGCTTTTTATTATCTGTGAACTGGGGTTTCCGGACCCACTTGCACGCATACAGATGGATGCTGACGAGCTGACCATGATCGCCAGAACGAGGCGTAGTCGGAAGCGCCACCTGCTGAGTGCGCCGCCTGCATCACTACCACCTTTATCTCCTCCTCCACACCGTGGTCTCCACGAGGGCGATGCTAGCACCAGCAGTGTCTATCACCGCCACCGACGTGCACACATCACGGAGTCCACAGCGGACGCCATGGATTCCCGGCACACCCTTGAGTCCTTCGAGGAGATGCTCTGGCCGCGTGGCTTGCTACGACTGTCTAGCAACATATTCTCCTCGTCCACGTGCGCGCTCCCCGTCACGGACCACTCGCTATTCGATGAGGTGGAATGTGGGTGTCGAGGTGAAGTGTGTTTGTGGGGCAAAGGACTGCTTGCAAGCGGGTGCACGTATGTGGCGACCGCTGTCGTGTGCAGCGACTTCAAGTGCGATAACGGTCCCATATGTGGAAACTGATTCGCCCCACGTGAAGGACGCGCACTGGCATAGACGCGCGTTGGGGTGGAACTCGTGACGCTGCTGCCTATTAAGCGCGGCGACTTCGTGCGCGAATACATCGGTGAACTTCTGTATGCAGACGTGGTTGCTAGGCGGGACGACAAGCGCTTCCAGTACGCCCTTGACAGGACCACTGCGTGGGGCGAAAGGATGATGTTGGATGCGGGGCGTGCAGGCGGGGTGGTACGCTTGCCAACCATTCATGTGACCCAAACTGCGAACTTTTCGAGTGGGACTGGGCCAATTCCTCGCGACTCGGGTTGTTTGCGCTGCGTGACGTGGATGCCATGGAGGAGACCACCTTTGAATACCGCCCTGACCGCGTACTTGAGTTCCGCTGCGAATGCGGCAGTGCAAATTGCGTGACGAGGACTCTCTCGGAGGAACAGTCGTACTGATCGTACTAAATGTAATAGTGCCGTCAGAGACAAGAGCGATAGATATACTTAAAACGGTTGGTTGCTCGTTTGAGGGTTAGAAGGCTCGGGATGCCTACTTGATTAGCTGGTCGTGACGAGGTGTGGGTTTCTGACGGCGCTGCTATTGCGACGTGAAAGAGGACAAGGGCGTGATGCGCGTGATTGTAGCCATTTCGGCTGACATACTGTGTTTTTGTCATCCCTGGCCACGAGCGTTTCCATCCTTCTCAATCTACGATTTGTATGTGCGTGGTCTAATTGCACCCCCGCTCGGCGCAGTCACTGGGGGCACAAACGGAGCGACTGCATATATCCTGGTTGTGACGGGGGGCGAGAGCATTTATGTTGGTACGACCGTTCGGTATGAATAGGGGATAGCAGGTAGGCACCAACCTTCGATGCAATGTCCGGACCAAGCGTCTCGCGGATCCATTACACGTCCTCATTTTTACATTTATTCTAATTCTATGTGATGCAAGAAAGGGCTGTCCGTTTGGACGCTTGAAACAGCATTTGGCTCGGGTGTGGCTGGATATGTACAGCTTTCCGTATTTAGTGTGTTGAATGGGGCTCGCGGGTTGGCCGAGAAGCGCTAGTGCCGCCCCAAATTTATACTTAAGCGGGACCCACGGCGGTGGTGGAGGGTCGGTTGGTCAGATGAAGCCAACGGGGATGGTCCGTGGGGGCGACCGGACGGTGCAGTTAAGGTTTACATTTTTATTTTGCTCTTCTGGTGGGTGTGTTTGAGGCAGCATCGCCATGAACTTTAGGCGGTGCACAAGTCGCTTTCCACCGGACTGTAATGGGCCTCAGACGGCCATTACATGGCACTCTTATGGTCACACATTTGGTGGTTCCAGCCACTTGTACCACAGTACGACAGGGCCGTAAACATTCAGGAATGT
>JAADYK010000844.1:0-13542 GCA_023338225.1 Halophytophthora batemanensis | reverse complement strand
GTTCGTCAGACTTGGAGAGGAGAAGGGAGTGGTCGACCGTCACCATGGCCGCGTGACGCGCCACTCGCCTCCTTCGTTATCTTTCGCTTAGCTCCTGCCGTAGCCGCTGGTGAACTTATATATGTAGAGTTGTCGTCGCAGAAGCGGGAGTGATCGCTTTGCTCCACCCAAGCGCCCACCTTTATGCTCTCAGGGCGGTAAGAACCTACAGCAAGAGCAAGTGGCGCGTAGAGACTAGGATTGTGCGGCGGAAGAAGCAACGGTTTTCATTCTCATGCCAGTGTCGTCCTGCAAGCCTCTCGACGAGAAGTAGAAGATGAGAGGGCTGGCAGCGGGGAGTCCTAAACGCGACGGAGAAAGGAGCAGGGGTGCATTGGGTTGCTTGGCTTGCTGCCTGGGCCCCGCGGCTGCAGCGCCTGCCAACGTGTCTCGTTCCTGACCTGATCAGTTCTCCTGACCCGCTCACTGGTGCGGGGATAAGACACGAGCACTCGGAAATGGCTACACAATGGATCGCCTCGAAATATGCCAAAGTTCCCATGGCACACCAAAGTGCCATCCTGGCCCTAGAAGACATGCCGTCTTTGTTTCGGGTCGATTCGTGCGAGCAAGCTCACGCGCAACGAACAACCGCAGAGTAGGCGTCTCCGGGCACTCGGACTCCAAGAGTCCGAGTGAGCAAGCATTCGTTCTTCAGGTACATGCTGCGCGCGGCGTTCACGCCACGTGGCGGTCGAACGTCAGGCTGCAGTGCGAGCACGAGAAGATCTTCTCGCTGGTGATACTGCAGTTGGTTCTCCCGCAGCACGAGCGTGTCTTCGTTGCGCAGTGCTCTTCGCACTGGAACCACGCCTTGGTCTTGATGAGCTCGGACGCGAGACGAAGGCCAGGTAGGAAGGCGTCCAGCTCGAAGCCTCTCTCCACCATGTCGCGCGTAAAGTTGAAGCGCTTCTCGAAGAGCAGGATCAGTAGGAACCCCATCATGGCCTCGCCATCCCAGCAGGGCCTCCGGCGGGCCTTGCATGGACCGGTGTCGGCCGTAAGCGCAGCATCCCCAGCTGCTTGTCGATGACGTCGCATGGCACCTTCGGACCCACCGTCCGCACCACCCCTCCCTGTGGGACATCGAGTGGCGCGTCCCAGATCCCTGCTCGTTGGTTGGCTCACTTCACTTCCCGATCTCAAGCGATCAGCCCAAGCAGCTCAACCTCCGTCCGAGATGATGTCCTCCGTGCTGCGCACCATGAAGCCGCGCTGCCTGGCGGCGGCTTCTGCTGTCCGCAACGTCCACATCGAGCGCAAGATCGAGGAGCTGGGCTACAAGCTGCCGGCCGTGGCCTCGCCCAAGGGCAATTACCGCACCTGTGTGCGCAGTGGCAACACCATCTACATGGGTGCGTGCGCTTGCGTCTCCTTGCTAGCTCTTCCCCCTGGCAATGATACGCTGCGGTACTGACAGACAGGACTTGCCGTGCGTGCGCGCGTGTACAGCCGGTCATCTGCCGCAGCCTGCGGGTGGCGACCTCATCACGGGCAAGGTGGGCAAGGACCTGACGACCGAGGAGGGCTACGACGCCGCGCACTACGTGGCGCTGAGTCTCATGGCCACGCTCCAGCGTACGTCACCTCGTTCTATGACTATCGACCACTCTAGCACAAGAGAACTAACGGGGACAACCGCTGTCTTGTGCATGATACTGACCTTGTGTTTGCACAGAGGAGGTGGGCGATCTGGACAAGGTGAAGCGCGTGGTGAAGCTCGTGGGCTTCGTGAACTGCGTGGACGGCTTCACGGCCCAGCCGTCCGTTATCAATGGCGCCTCGGACACTATCGGCAAGGTCTTTGGCGACAAGGGCATCCACGCGCGCTCCGCCGTGGGCACCAACGCTCTGCCGCTCAACGTGGCTGTGGAGATCGAGGCCGTGGTGGAGATCGAGGAGTAAACGCACACCTACATGCTCCCTTGCAGCACGCAAGTGTACTGGACAGGTACCTAATGCCGTACAACCAGATACAGAGCCATTTTCCCCGGGTTCATCTCTCTTGGTCCATGCCTTACCAGCTTTGCTATTCAGACGGAAGCGGCAATGCGGATTGGATCACACTCTCACTGAGAATGTGGTCTAGTCGTGCTGTTGGTGGCGTCGTGGAAGACCACAGGCTTGATGCCCGTTGACTCCCAGTACGACGGCCCGTAATCGACGAAGATCTGCTCTCCACGTTTGATCTCCCGAGTCACAAACTGCGCAACACGTCACAGTCAGCATGTACACGTCAGACTCTCGTGCAGAACCAAAAGACAAGCTCTCTGGAGACTCAAATGGCGAGGCAAAGCGCAATGCACGTACGCAGAAGAGGCGCAGTACACCATCGTGGATCATGGGCACAAAGCGTGCGTTGGGTGTGGCACTATGATTGATACAGCGCATGACGTTCCCATACTCGCTGGCGCTCACGTACAGGTCGCCAGCTTCATACACGGACGGATACGAAATGCCGTACGGGTCAAAGTGGCGCATGGCGTTGGTGTGGACCTTGAGCACACCTGCGTATTCGCCCAGGAACTCGAGCGGCGGGAGGTCTTCCGTCGCAAAGAGTCCAAGCGGCTGCTCTTCCACGTCTCCCAACTGCGAGACGTGGCCGATAGCCACCTTGTTCGAGATCTCGGACGACTTGTGGCCCAGCGGCGCCACCTGCTCGAACCCGTCCACGACCGAGTCAGAAAAGCCCCAGAAGGCGTAGTTGCGCAGCATGTGCGTGCGCATAAAGAGCAGCCTGCTCGTGTACGTGCAGCCCATCAGCTCCTGTACCTCATCCGAGCTTGCAGCAAGAAAGACAGCCAACCGTTAGCCTTCCTATAAGCCAGCCCAGCCCCAACGCGCAGTGCAGCACAGGCAGCGATGCACACCTGAGCATCTGCAGCTCGCCGTCCTTGTTGTGGTAGCGGAAGCGCAGTTGCTCGTCTGCCAGCACGGTGCTGCAGTTGGCGCTGTCGTGCACGAAGGTGGACGTCTTGAGCTGCTCGTCGTACTGGAAGCACTCGTCGCGGTCCAGGCAGCGGAAGCCGCTGCACGCGGGCGCTGGGGTCGTCTCCGCCGCCGTCGCTGCTGGGCTGGGGGCTCTGGCGCAGACTCTCGCGCTCGCTGTCATCGCGGGCGCTTCATTCTGCGGGGCCATGCGCGTCCGTCGCTTCGTGTTCGGCTGGGACGTACCAATCTACCACTGAATCCCCACGAACATAAAAAGAATAAGGTGGGATCTAGCCTATCAGCTAGTAGTACTTGTGCGGCGAAAGAGGTCGTGGCCAATCAAATTTGAGCACTACTGTGCACCACTTGTGGCGGGCTGAACTTCTCAGCCCCCTCCAGGTTCGTCCCGAGCCAGACGAACAAGTCGCACTCCTTCATCCAGGCGAGGGATCGTCGAAGGCTCAGGCGGCCGGTCAGATGCTGGGCTGCCCATTTGCCGTCGCGCCCATGGGAGGCAGATCGATAGCACTAGCCGCAGCAAGACGCGTCGCCACGTGGAGAGGTGGAGCGTGCACGGAACGGTGAAGAGCACGCCATTCCGCCTTGATCGGCTCGTGCAACACAGTCGAGGACCCGCAAGCCCGCGACGATGAACTCGCTCGCAGCCTGGCAGGCTTTGCCGGTTTCGCAGTAAGGAGCCCCGAAAAGTGCAAGATCACCTTGGTAAACTTCTGGCCGGTCGCTTGCTGCGGGATGCAGTTCGCTTGGGCCTCTCCGCGGCTCGGGAGCGAGATTGTCGCGCACTGCTTGCACGAACGCGTTCTGTTGAGCGCACGACTTGGGGGTGTCCACGGAGAGGCCCTGGCGGTTGAGCGTGCGCCGGAACTCGAGGTGCTGCTGCATCCCCGCCCTCTTGCTGCTGTGCTGTGACGCGCGCCACCCGAGCCTGAGCCTCCCGCTCCAATGTGGAACTCCATATTGGAACTAAATAGGGACGAGAGCGTCTGGTCGGAGTCCATCCATCTCGTGATATACCGAGGCGCCACAGCTCGAGTCGGAAGAGGAAGATGGCGGCCCAGAAGCGGGCGACGGTGGCGCTGGCGCCCATTCTCAAGAAGCTGGTGCCCATCTGCTTCGTGACGGGGGCGGCCATGGAGGCCTTCATGGTCAACACGGGCTTCTGTACGTCGTCTACTGGCCGCTATTGCCTCCCCTCACGGAGTCCTGCGCGCTGACACGCACTTACACTGCCATTGTGTCTCTGTGCGGGCTTGTAGACGACATTGTGACTACGAACGAGGCGGAGCGCCGTCAGCTGCGCGACGAAGAGCGTCGCGAGTACCTGGAGGCCAGAGCCAAGGCCTCGCGAGCGGATTGACTGCGCACAAACCTCGCATAGACACCCACTTTGCCTATCTGCCTCCGTGTTTCTTAGCTCCATGCAGTCGGGATCCGCACTGCTCTGTGCTGCCACAGCTCATCAGCCTGCACTACACCTGTCTCCTACTCGGCGCTGCCGCAACTACGCGCCTCTGTCGACGCGCTGCAGAACCATCTCGAGCTTGGGCACGCGATAGCCGCCGCGTTCCTTGGGACGGTTCATCGTGTACCGCGTGGAGATCTTGGTGGTGATGGCGTTGCTCTGCAGTCGCAGCATCTCCGCCGCCTGCACAGCCGTAGTGATGGCCATCTCGCAAGCCTGCAGCCGTACCGACTTTTGCTTTTGTACCGTGAACTTGGAGTTGATGATGTTGGCGTAGAACACTACCATTCGCATCCATTAGAACAGCACTGGAGGACGATGGAGCCACCGCGCATGGGCACTTACCTGCTGGTTTCCGAGCGGATACAGTGACCACGTCGTCCGTGTAGCGGGCCAGGCGTGGACCAGCGTACACCTTTCGCGCAGGCGTGAGCTGGAGTTCCTGCACGATCCGCTCGAACGCGCTTCTGGCTGAAGTCCAGTCAACGAGACGTTCCAACTGGTTGTAGGTCTCAGGCCCCGTCGTCCAGGGCATCGAGTCGACCAGGACGGCGTGCGGGACGTTCGTAGCCGTTTGTGCCAGTATCTCGGCGTCGGCACCCACGGCGATCTGGACCTTGAGCTCCTGGTAGAGCTCTCTCTTGCGAGTGATAAAGCTGTCCGGGTCGTCGGCGTCCACGAACACGAGCTTGTCGAAGACGCCGAGAAAGCAGCGGTCCAGCCACTCGCGCGTCTGCTTCTCCACGATGCGCGGTCGGTCTGTGAGCGCCACGAGCGTAAAGTACTTGCGCAGTGGCTTGAGTGCCTCTCGCGCGCCACGAGCAGCCTGCATCTGCGTCTCAAAGTGCCTCGACTGGAAGAACGCACGCGTCTTGTCGTCTGACTCCGCCTTTGTCGAGCCCGCAGCGGCCCACACGCTCGCCCAACTGGCGGACGCGATCTCGCTCACCGCCACCTGCCACGGCAACCCGTCAGTGGACCTATTGGCAGTACCGGAACCTGTCTTGCCACCCACCTCGTCGCCGTATTCCGTCGCGTGCCACGCCGCCGCGCACGCCAGCAGCTCCGCCAGCGCGTGGTCCACGTCCACAGCTATCGCTGCACGCTCCATGCTGGTCGTGCTCGACACTAAGCGCTTCGGCCGCCTGCAGGTGGAGCTGGGATGCCAGTCTCCGCTTCTTCCGCACTGTGCTCTGGGTCTCACCTTGAAGTCTGGTCTGTCGCAGACAGGCAGGCATACTGCTTTGTGGTAATACGCAGACAGTTCGTGTCGGTTAACCGAAGTGTAACCGACGACGGCACGCGATACCCAAACCAAGTGGAGCGGCAGGCGCTCTGTGTGTTGAAACCATTGCAACATCGGACTTAGCCGGCCGTCCCCGGTGCGACTTGTTGTGTGTGCTTTTGCTGGGCACAGCGAGCGACCGTCAAGGGGGAAGAAGCAGAGCAGGTCGGGCAAGATGCAGATGCTGAACGTGAGCGCGCTCATCACGGGCTACGACACCGTGGGGGACCACACCGAGTTCATCGTGGAGGTGCGTGTCTCGCGGACATCACAGCGTCCGCGCTCGTGCGCTTCCGGTCTCGCGGCGTGGCCTAGAAGCCGCGCTGCGACGCCAAATGTACACCCAGCTGCGTTGGAATGTCGGCGCTGACCGCTTGCTGCGGCTGTGCGCGCACAGATCTCGTGTAATGGCGGACTGTGGCGCATCTCGCGCCGATTCAGCGACTTCGACCAGCTGCACGCGCGTCTCGTGCAGCGCTTCGGCGACCTCATCGAGGTGTCGCTGCCGGAAAAGCAGTGGTTCGGCCGGTACGTTCGTCTTTCCCAGTGCATTTGTCCGTCCTGGCGGTCTGGCGCGCGTCCACTGCGCGAAATTCGATGATGAAAGGGAGGACTGCGTACGCTGTGCAGTGCTCGCATCGTCCCGGCTGTTGTGTGGGCTGGCATCGGGTCTGACGACGGGAAGAAACGGATCTGGAACTGCGTCACTTGGAGCGGGATTGTGGAACTGAGAGGGGGAGTGAAGGGGGCTGGCCGCTGTCTGGCGCTGCTCGGCGTTGATCTCCTCTATCACGCGCTGTACTGCACAATGCACACGTCTCTATTGGTGCGCGCTTGCGGAGGGAAGTCCTCTGGTGTCGACCAGGAGTTCAGGAGCCCGTCTTGACGTCGTCGGACGGGCTGTGACTGCCAAACCACTTGATCTTATCTGACAAGAGCGACGCAGTACCCGTAAGCCGCTGCCAAGACGTGGAAACGCGTGTGCCGAGTGTGTAGAGCGCGAGACAGAGTCCAGAGTTCCGCTGCAGCATGTGCCGACGGTTGGCTTCGGCCTTCTCTCCGCCTTTTCTCGCTTCCTCCCACTCCAGTCTTCCGGCGTAGTTCTGGTCCCCCGTTGTCCGCCTCTCCAGTCTGCGCATTGCGCTGAGAATTTGAGCATCTGCGGGTCAAATACCGCTCAAGGACACGTTCTCAAGGGCTCCATGGCTTGTGTTGAGACTGGAAAGCCACTGATACTGTTGTGCATGCCTGTAACTCTGTGCCTATACAGCTTTGACCCGAACTTCCTGGTGAAGCGACAGGCGAGTCTACAAGAGTACCTGGACGGTCTCCTCCAGGTGCCTGGCATCCTGGACGATGCGTCGCTGCAGCACTTCTTGGAGCTGGAGCAGCATCTTGGACTCAACGGCGACCTGGGCCGAGACAATGGCAGTAATGACCGGGGCAGCAGCAAGTGGCCACGCACGGACCCCATGAGTGAGAACGATCGACTGAGCGGCATCGTGGAGAGCGCGGCGCAGGCCTTTATCGACATCAGTGAGGTGCCGGAACCGCTGGAGGCGGAGCAGGCTGTACAGCGCAAGAACGAGATCGTGACGGCCTCGCAGAGCTTGCTGGACGAGCAGCAACTGGCGAAGCAGTTTGCGGAGCAGCTCACGACTCTGCGTCTCCCGCGGACGTCCAAGCAGCCGACATCCGAGGAGATCCTGACGCGCCTCGAGGCTGGCAACGACGATGGACTGAGCTACGAACAGGAGCAGGAGTTCCTGGCCAGCGTGCTGGAGAGCGCGGAGACGTCGCTGCACATGACCATCTCGCCGCCGGCGGTCGATTTATTCGCCGCCATGGGTTCGTCGCCGCCGCTGTCGCCTCCTGCGGCTCTGCCGTCCAACGGCTCGCTCTCGAACGGCAGCGGCATGGGATTGGAGAGTGGCGCGGCGCTGGAGGAACTGGGAAGCGCCAGCGTTGGCAGCAACGGGGTCGCTACCTCGTCCTTCAGCTGAGCGGACGCGACGCACCGCGAGGCCAAGCCTAATTATCGATACCGCGTCCTGCGAGCGACAAAAGGAGGCAGCGACCATTTGAATTCATGTTTATCAGCAGCCACGCCATTCGCAACAGGCATCAGCGACGATATGTAGATCTCTAGCTGCTTACTCTGTTGTTGGATGATGCTGGTATGCTGGTGTGGACTCATTCTGTTGCTCCAGAACCTGACGGTAGTCTCGTAGCTTCCGGTCCAGTTGGTCCTGCAACTTCTGGTGCTGCGATCGTCGTTCCTTCAGCTCATTTGAGTCTTCTCGGTCAGCGTTGGGGTCCTCTTGGGCTGGGTTTGCTTGTTCTGCACTAGGTGGGCGTCTGGCGAGAGGTAGAAGCGGCTCAGAAGCGAAGAATTCCACGTTACCGTCGTCAGCGTCATCTTCACCGTCGTATTGCAGCAAGAAGTCGTGACCCAGCCCCTCCGTGTCACCCTCCAGGTCCAACTGGACGCTGTGTGTGAGCTGTGCGCTCCGTACGACCTGCAACTGCGACGTGTTCTGGATGAGCTGTCTTCCCACCAGCTGCAGCATATGGTCCAGCTCTGCTAGTTTTCGGCCCACTACGTGCTGCTGTTGCTTGAGTCGGCGGTGCTCTCGGGTCCTCCCATCCTCTAGAGCTTGCAACGTCTCTGCGATCGAGTGCTGTGTGTCCTCCACGCACGTCTGATGCAGCTTCTCGAGCTCTGCACACTGGCGGTCAAGTACCCGACGCTCCAGCGCTTCTAGAGCCAAAGCAGTGTCCTCCGCTGTCTTTTCGAGACTCTTGCGGGTCACAGTGTCCACCTCTGCGTGCCACTGCTGGTGTTCACTTTGGATCTGCTCCACTGCCTCTTCCTGGGTCTGCATCTTACGACGGAGTCGCTCCTGGGCTTCAGTGCACAGCGCTAGGCTTTCGTTCACCGCCCGCGCCTTGGCTTCCATCGTCTCTTTGAGAGCGTTTACATTGCTCTGCTGGATCTTTAGACCATCCCAGCAGCGTCGCAACTCGCCAGTACTCGCTTCCACAGACTCGCTCAGCTGATGAAGCGCTTGCTTGAGCTGCAACTCTCGAGAGCGCTCGCTCTGCTGAGTCTTGGCAATCCAGACCTCCATCTCGGAGCGCAGCAGTGTCGTCTGGGTCGTTTTGAGCTCCGTGGTGACAGCAGTCAACCGCTTTTCGAGCTCGTCGCTCTGACGCTCAAGACGTTCGTGCAACACGCATACCTCCTGGTCAAACGCCGACTTCTTGCACTGAGGTTTTCGGTCCAATACACGTCAGCAAGTGCTCTTGTACCAACTCGGGAGCACCGAAAACACAAGGCAAACAACTCCATAGTACATACCCGTTTGCGCAGTGCGTCCTGGAGACTCTTGCCCTGTGCGAGCGCCGCCTCCACGTCCACCTTTCGGTCGACGGCTGCTACTACATGGCCCAGCTCTTCTTCTAGCAACGCCAAGCGGTGCTCCAGTTGAGCAGTTTTGTCTGCATTCGCTTCCGAGCTCTTCTCTGTCGGTTGTAGTGCGTAGACTTCACCCTCCAAGCGCTCCAAGCGGGGCTCGATCTGCTGGCGTGTCACTCTCTCTTTGTCACTGCGACTCGCAAACGCAGCAGTGAGTCCAAGAGCTCCGGAAGTGACTCATATACACGAGTTGCAAGTGCTCACGTACGCTCGAAGCTGCTCGCTCATAGCATTCAGCGTCTGCGCCAGCGCTTCCATGTGGCGCTGCTGTCTTCCAATACTCTCCTCCACCATCTGGAGGCCCCCAAATAGCTCATTAGCGCTCTTATTGACCCAAGAAGCGGGGGGAATGGTAGGAGAAGCTAGACTTACCATCGCACGAGTGTCGACGCTGGTGAACGCGTTCCACAAGCCACGGAACGCGAAGCGCAGCACCTCCTGTGGTCGTACGGCGCCACGAAGAGCGCGGGTACACAAAAGGTAGGTAAGCGAGCCGCACTTTCTCCTCATGGGACCCATACAGTCCTGCAGCCACCTGGATGTTCTCCCATGAGCCATCACCTCGCTCCAGCTCGTCCAGTTCCTCTGCCGAGGCCATGTGTCCCTTGGAAATGGCACAGATCTCCTGAACGAGGCACGCAAAAAGCTGTAAAGTGTGTGTTGATTGGCGGGAAAAGATCGGCAAAGGCGTGGGATTGGTGCGGTCAAGCGTCTCCGACCTCTTGATTGGATCAAATGTGTGGCGACGGACTGGTATGTGAACTCCACCAGGTGTAGAAGCCCTCCCAGCCCACGAAGCCCGTCTTGCGGGGATCCAGACTCCGCGCCGCTGCCTGCATCTTCTTGGGCGCCATAGAGATGCCTAGACGCTCTGCCACCGCCGCAAAGGCTGCGTAGGTGACCTTGGCCTCGCTTTTGCTCTTGCTCTTGCTGCTACCCTTGGCGGTCGCGGCGGTGCCCGAACCAGCGGCAGCGACCTGGAACTCTCGCCAGGCCGCATCCTGTCGCAGCTCGTGTGTAAGCTGGTGCAGCACAGCAAAAGTGAGCTGGTGGCTCACGCGGTTCACGCCGTAGCGCTCGTGCAGCTTGAGCTGCTGCTCGCGCCCCAGCGCCGTGTACTGTGCCATAATCACGGCCGGCGGCACCCGCGCGTCTTCGGGCACAGGCGCTGCCACGCGCGGGATTGTGATCTGCTGCGCCACCTCCTGTGCCGCCTTGGTCATCACCCGCGTCGCGCACGCGTTACCAGCTCCACTGAGCTGCTGACCGACGGTGACCCACCCATTGCTGCGTTCGGACATGGTGGAGACTGCATTGACTTCATTGCCCTCGTCACCCGTTGACAGTCCGTTATCAGATGCGCGACTACTGCGAGGTTTTCGGTCTTTCTCGGTGGTCGAGAGCACCGTGTCTCGCGCGGTCTGCGGTCTGCGTGCCACGTGCACGCTAGACACGGCGCAGCCGTACAGCTTCGCGCGCTCGTGGCGGATCTCTGGACTGACTGGCGCCGGTGTGCGAGCGGAGAGTGGGCGGCGCGGTGCGAGCGGTTGCCGTGGCGTCAGTTGGCGATTGGGTTGATGGCGTGGAGATGGCGATGTCGGTCGGAGCTGCTCTTCCCTGCCTTGGTGCTGTTGCAGTCTATCGTCGCGCTGCTGCATCTTTTCCTGAAGATGCTGCTTCCAAGCAGCGTGCGATGCGCGCACCTGCTGCTTACGCGTGACTGCACGATGATGCCGCTCCTGTTTGGCTTTACTGGACGCCTGCCACTCTAGTTCTCGACGCTGGGCGAGTTGTTGCAATCTCGTCTGCTTCTCAGTCTGTTTGACTGCCCACGCACGTCGCCACTTTTCTGCTAGCGCGTCAGCCTTCTTGCGCTTGGCGGCGGCGTCCTGCAGGGTCTTGGAGCGTGTGGCGCGTTTGTCTTCCAACTGCTTGCGAGTGAGCTCATCCAGCTCGATGGGGGACTTCTGCAACCTGCGGAAGAGCGCGCGCTTCTCCGCTAGCACGCGTTTCTGCTGCTCAGTGAGCACGGCTTTCTGGTCTTTTTGTGTAGGAGACTCTGGTGGCTCGAGGCTCTTGGAGATAACGGCTTCTGTGCGAGACGCAATGAGCGGCAACTGGTGGCGGAGCTGCGCCAAATCACGGAAGCTGTGAAAGATGCGAAGGCTGGAACCTCCAGCAGCCAGTGCGTTCTTCCTGGTGTTAGACACGAAGCTCTCCACGGAGTCTGGTATCGAGTGGTGTCTTGTCATCCGGCTGTGGAAGACCTGGACGCCGTCCTCAGCGGTGTCACGTGCATCAGCGCTTAAGCGCCACTTAGAGAGGAAGACGCCCCAGCTCAGCGGAGAAATCTGCGGCAACTCGAGCGCCAGCAGATATTCCCACGGGCGCGTCGGGGGCTGCACAGAGTTCGGTAAAGCACGATCTTCTGGTGTTGCCGTGGTCGCAACGAGACTTCTGCGTCGCCCCCGCTTGTGGACGCCGACGGGGTAGTCATCGCTGCGCAAGAACCTCCGAATCTGCTCTTTGAACTCGTCTGGAAGCGTCGAGTGGTTTAAAATAATCCCGACGAGCACGGGCTCCCATACGCACAGCTTCGTCAGGTCCGTGTGACGTTGCGGGTCCGTGTCGTCAAGCGCAAGTGTCTGGAAAAGTGCAAGAATTGTGCTGTGGACCTCTGCTCCAGCACGTCTGTGCATCTCCTCAGCATTGAGGCGAGCACAGCACCAAACCAGCACTTCCTTCCAGGAGACGACACGCCTTGGATCGCCCAGTAACCAGCGCAGACCACTGCAGTCTTTAGTGCGGTCTGCAGAAGGTGTGGAGTTGTTGGTGACCGCTCCGGGTGTGGTGCAAAGCCAACCGAGCTGCAGATACGAGGCGATGGCACTTCTTAGCGTCGTAGCGCTCACTTCTTTGTCTCTTGTCTGAGCTGCAAGTGACTGGAACAGCACGTGGACTTGCTGCAGTCGGGCTAGCTCTTCTTCTGTCTGCATGGACCGCAGCATCAGCTCCAGATAAGCGTCGTCTTGTTCGGGGAACTGCGTCTGTCTGGGGATGAGATAGAAGCCCAGGAGGTGGTCGCTTGGATCAGACACATGAGTCATGTCCGAAGGTCTATTGTCGCTCGGATATGCCCAGCAGAGCGGCAGGAAGGCGCAGCATCCTCCAGCATAGTAGCGACTCACGTCAGAGTATGCGGAGGCGTAGTTATCCGCTACTTCTCGCGAGATAAAGGCCTTGAAACCTAGTCGCGTTGGGTCTTCTTCCTGGTGCCCACACTGCTTCACATACCGATCACGCAAAGTCTGCGGGGTGGAGAAGACGTGCAACCAGCCCACCGTGACTCCAACGCTCTTCAGTTCGCTGTCGCCTTCGTCATCGTCACTCTCACCACCGTCCAGGCTTTGCGTCGACTGCCACCGCATGATAATCTGCTGGTTTGCTAGGTTCTCATACGTCGAGAGGCACAGCACGCGTGCCGCTGCGATGCGAAGTGTGCGGTCTGTGGATTGGAGGTCTCGAAAGACACTGTGCAGTGGAGAAGTGTCGAATGTAGTGTTCGAATCCCCGCCGCCTCCATCACCCTGTAGCAGTTTCCCAACACGCTGCTGCATCTGCTTGGACCTGCTGCATGTGACCGATAGACACGAATATGCCTGTAGTCGCAGGCGCAAATCGGAGCTCTCCAGACCACGACGCGCTTCAGCCTCCCACATGGAGTTCATGGTTGTATCCACAGACAATTTAGCAGTGCACTCAGCGCTCTCACCACTGCAGCATGACGCGTGCCCTGCCATTACATCCCTCCACGCACTGGCGTCCTAGTGAACTAGATCAGAGCACACAAGTCGCTTGAGCAGTGAAAATAGCACCTTATCAAGACTGAAAGAGAAGCTCATTTCCATTTAAAGATGTCACGCTGGCTGCCAAGTATACTCAGTGCTCAAGTCGTGAGGCTGGCACGCTTGCACTTAAGCCGACAGCTTCTTGGCCACCTCCGCAAACGTCTTGCCCTGCGTCGTCGCAACCGTCAGCTCCAGCTTCGACGGCTGGCGAGAGCCATCGCCGTTCGCCAGGGTGCCCGCGCCCCACGGAGACCCGCCGTGGATCTCCTCCATGTTGAACAGCTCCGGGGCGCGGTAGCCCAGAGGAAC
Organism: Halophytophthora batemanensis; assembly: GCA_023338225.1. Lineage (NCBI taxonomy): Eukaryota > Oomycota > Peronosporomycetes > Peronosporales > Peronosporaceae > Halophytophthora > Halophytophthora batemanensis. The sequence continues at coordinate 169 of JAADYK010000844.1, read as the reverse complement.
GTACGTCAGACCCTGGTGCGCCAGGAATGTCAGCGCCGTGAACGCAGTCGTCTCCTGGCCGCCGCCCTGCGTGCCAGTGCTGAAGAAGATGCCCGCGGGCTTGCCCACAAGCGCACCAGCAGCCCACAGACCGCCGCACGAGTCGAACAGTGCCTTCATCTGCGACGGC
>JAADYK010000843.1:0-13546 GCA_023338225.1 Halophytophthora batemanensis | reverse complement strand
TAACAGCAAGGCCAAAAAGAAAGACCAGACCAGAATAGGACCTGTAAAAAATCCTTCCAGCCCTCGGTCTCGGAGAAGTTGAAGAATGTGGGCTTAAACCGCACGAGACCTTCCGATGACTTGAAGCCTCGAGCCCGTAGCTCTATGGAAGAAGAGTTGTCTTTCTTCGACTTGAATCCGAGTGCCGGGAACGTCGTCTTCTTGCCCTTCTCCTTGAGTGCTTGATACAGAGCCTTCGACTTCACTGCCTTCGCGAAGCCTCGGAATGTCAAGTCCATGACTTCTTCGGGCACCTCAAGGTGGTGGTAGGGAAGGTAGGTCCACAGCGTGCGTTTCTACGATATCGAGCGGCACTTTGCGACCAGCTCCGACTTCTTGAGCGCGTAGCAGTCCTCTCGAGAGCTCTCAACAAGCTTGTTGCAGACCGCATGGCGTGTCCGGACATCTTGTTGAGCAGTGACTTCTGGGGCTTGGTCGGGTGGATCCGGATTTGATGACACTGTTCGGGATCTCTCCATTCAGCATGACGACGTCGGGAGAAGACTGGGGCGACTAGTCGGGCGTGGGAAACTTCTCGATAACGTTGTGTTAGCTGGAACCACGATTTGTCCTTCATCTGCCTGGAGCGAGCGGAGGATTTGTGGTCTTGCGCCGTCGGGATCCATGTCTCCCTTGCGCGCTGGTCGAGTGACCGCCCCCACCACACTGGTCGAACCCCATGCAGAGAAGAGTTTGGGAAATGATCGAGGATGTGTGTGTGGTACTTCCCGGGTTCTGCCTTGTAGAGCAAAATGAAAAGTGCTATTCTCTCGTGGAAAGCGCAGCAACAGCTGCCACTGCTCTATCCTGGGGTTAGCTATGCATGGACCTTGGCTGTGCTTAGCCGAGGACCAAGGGGCCGCAGTTGCCCATCGACCACGCCCCCAGCTTCAACTGCAAGGTGACATTCGGAGGGGCTAGTAGCGCAGACCAGATGTAAGCGGAACAATGTCAGTTCGAAACTTGCCCTCGCAAGGACACGATGCAGATCAGGACCGTTATGTAACTCCTGCCGCGTTGTCCCAGCGACACCTTCGGGGGCGCTTCCAGAATGCCGTTGGGGCCTGCCGTGCCAACGGCATTCTGCACCCTTGGCGCGTTGTCCATGGGCCTGAGTGACACAGAGAGCGTCGACACGCTATCGTGGCGGCGGCGAGGGAGTCCTCGCTCCAGTGTGGAGCGAGGAGGTCTTGTCACGTGCTTAGGTGTGGAGACACAGGACTAACTTGGCAGTAGCTCGCATATCTGAGAATGAATGGAATAGTGGCTATGCAAGGAGCTAGCCACGAGAAAGCCGGAGAAGCTCAGCTTCATCGCTAAGTGCTGCGGTGACGGCAACGCGGCACTTCTTTGGTATCACGAGTAGCTGATAGGCTCGATCCCATCTTACCTGTGATTGGCCAACCCTGGCCTTGATGCGGGTGAATAATCAAGGGCGAGTTGCAAAAAAATGATGGCAACTCGTGGGAACTCAGTGGTAGATTGGGAGCACCTGTGGGCCACGTAGAGAGGAACAACAATAGTAAACACACGGGGACGCAGACACAGACGAAGCCGAACCACCTCCACATTAACAACCGTCGAGTGGACACGTCCAGAGGTGTTGGCGTGCGTTATGCATCGCGTGCGCAGCGAACGGGGGCAGCGCGATTGCCCAGATTGGTGTGCATGTTCCTTCGCAACTTGAGGAATAATAGCCAATCACCACGTACAACCGGGACGCACTTATCAACGGAGGAGTTCTTGACTCACTAAGTTCGGCTCCGCCATCGAGACAAAGTCGACCAAGCAAGGTCTCGTCGGCTCGATCAAGACCAAGATGTCTCCGCTGTCTCCACCTGGTCCTGCCAAACCGTGTCGAGTGGGCGAGCCAGAAGTCCGCTTTAGCCAAAGGCTCCCAGCCAAGCTCAACGAGGGGCACCACTCAGAAGTTGGCTTTCGGTCTGGAATTCGCACCGCGAGCAGCAGGCGAGGTGAGACTACAGCAGGACGCAAGAGCAGCTTTCAAGATGGAGTGTGCCGTCGGAGACCGTGGGGACCAGTCAAGTGACGCGCAGTACGAGCGACCGGAGCTGGTGAACGCTTCAAGCGCTGATCAAGCTCGCGGCATGGAATTCGCGCTGGAGAATGGTGCTGACACCGAAGTCAAGAACGCGGGCGGACACACGGCACTGTTGGTGACAGCAGCAGCGGGCCATATGCGCGTGGCCCGAACGCTGCTCGAGCATAAGGCGAAGATGGGGGTGGCGACAAGCGAGGGATGCACCGCGCTTCACTTGGCAGCAGACAGAGGGCACGGGAATGTCATCCGCGTGCTACTGGAGCACGGCGCGGCCGTGGACTTGAAGGACACGAATGGCGCTACTCCCCTTGCACTCGCTGCTACGGCTGGGCGTGCAGGTGTGATCGCCCTGTTACTGGACACCGGAGCGAACGTCGACGCCCAAGCCAAGAATGGAGGCACCGTCCTCCACGTTGCTGCTCTCTATGGCCAACCACGCGCCGCCCAGGTGCTGCTGGAGCGCGGTGCCACAATCGACTTGAAGGAGGGCAACGAGTGTACGCCATTGATGCCAGCAGCACAAGAGGCTGCTCTTCTTGCACCTGCGGCTCGTGGTGTCATCACTGACTTGGAGGACGAGTGTGGTGCGACGCCAAGTCCATGTCTTGGTCACGAATGCCGTTCAGTTGGACTACCTGGTAGTCAAGTGGACACGGATCTTTTCGGGTCAGTTGAAGTTTGCATCATTGCGAGAGCTCCCAGCGCTCAGACGACACCTGCAGATGGAGACAGTTACCCGCGTCGTGGATCACGTGCGCGCGCTGAACGCGCTGCTGGCGCTCCCGCGGCTGGAGCGGATGTTGCACGTGTATCGCACCTGGGTGAACGTGGACGGCGTGGAAGGCGGCTTCGCGCTCACGTGGCGGGAGCTGGAGTGCGTGCTCGAGTTCCCGGCACGCACGGAGCACGTGGACTTCCTTTTCGACACGTTTCGGTGCGTAGAACCGACTGGGGTCGGTGATGCGTACACTCGGCCAGCGTGTGTGGACCTGGTGTCGCTGCTGACGACGGCGGCGATCCTCGGCCAAGGTGCGCTGGCGGACAAGGCGCGCTTCGTGTTCGCGCTCGTGGATCTGGACACGGAGGACGACATTGTGGAGGCGGAGCTAGCGCTCGTGATCAGTACGTGCTGCAATGGGCTGGCGCGGCTTGGACTGGCTCATGGAGATGGCGGTGGCGACGTGACTATGGCCTCACTGGCGGAAACGGATGCTGTGGCGCTGGCCTACGAGGCCTTCGACTTTGTGGACCTTGAGGACGGCGACAAGATGAGCTTCGAGCTCTTTTTGAAGTGGTGTGTCTTCCACCCGCGACCGTGTGCACTGTTGGAGCAGATCAGGTGAGTGACGAAAGTGCGCGCGATGCAAGCGTATGACTTGGTGCTGCTATACGGGCGGCGGTACATGCTGACAGAAGTGTCTACGACACCGTATGCGGCTAGTTGTCTCTTTTCCATGTGTGACGCAGCGCGAAGGATGCAAGAAGCTCTGGCAGACACTCGTGATGAGCCTATCACGCGGCCATTCCACCACTATAACGCTATGCACTTTGGCCGAAGGGATGAGCACGCCGAGCATGTTCGGGTTGTTGTCGGTCCCATTATCGGCAAGGTGGGCAAGGCTGCCCTATAACTTTGCCACCCAGGATTGGAGGGTTTAGTACTGCTTGAGCTTACGATATGTGCTTTACTCTCCGCGGTATTACGTTGCTTGGACTCCGGGTATTGCGCAGGTATCGGCAACACAGATCAACCTGCTGATGGAGGTCGACGTCTCGGCGGTGGTGAAGTGCTTTGCCTTCGTATCTCCTACAGGAAATGCGAGTGCTATGACAGACCGCCAAGTGCCTGCACAGGAGCTCACGCTCACAGCGTTCCAGCCAGTATTGTTTAAACTGAGTGGGCTATCTCCTGGAACGTCCTACGTGCTGAAATTTCTGGGCATCTGCCAGTCCGATCGTGATCGGTGCGTCGGGTTTGTAATGACGGGTTATCTCCCTGCTGGGACTACGGGCGGTGACGAAAACGTGGCGCCAGACCTGGTCAATGAAAGCTGGAAGGTTCGCGTGCTGAACCACCGTCCGGAGCACACGCGGGATGTAGAAACGTCGTCCTCACCAGAGGCACAGATCTACCGCAAAGTGGCTTTGGAAGGCTACTTGACCCGGGTGCCTCTGTTGACAGTCCATTTTGGTGGCACTTTGTTCCCACAGCAACACGTTACTGCCATGTTCAATATGCTGGCAGCAACAGGAGGAAATGTGAGTACTCTCCTGGGAGAATTTTACGGATGCGCTCTGTGATGGAGCAATGCACATCTAGTCAGCACTAACAACTACTGTGTTCTGCGGTAGGAACACTCGTTGAATCTAACAGAGGAGCGTGTTCGCGAAGTGATCAAGGACGGGTATCGACACGTGTTGGCCAGGCCAGGGCTATGGGAAATACTGCGCAGCCACAGCAACTGGTTCTTTGGTGACAGCGAGACCACGCTCTTTGGAGACACTGGATCGGAGCAATCTCTAATGGGCACGCTCGACGAAGAGGAAAGACTGTGCGTAAGAACTACTCTGGCACGGTTGGCTCTGCCCGTGTGGCAGTCGTATATAGGCTGTCTGTGGGGAGAGGGTGAGAGTCCCTCGAGCTACTTGGAGCTCGGTGGCGGCACGGTCTTAGCACCAATCGCGAATGCTGCTGCTGCGACAGATGAGGTGCGTCCTCTTGTCTCAATAAGGCGGGTTTGCTAACGGGTTTCCTAACGTGCTTGTACGTCTATGGCAATCGGCAAGCAAAGGAGGAGGGAAAAGTGTTCACAGACCGAGTCAGCGCTGCACTCAAGGCATCAGCATCCACCGCAGCAGTCGTCCTGATGACCACGGTGCCTTTCTTCTCGTTCACCCCAGCTGATATCCGCAGTACCGCCGGCGTATCACGTTTCGCCTCTGAAGATTACCAGGGCACCGCATCCACGGGTATGGATCAGCTGGTGAACAACACGGATCGCCAGTGGAGACTCCTGCAGGAACTCGTGGGCTGGAACCTCGCTGATTTGAATCGGCAGGTCGTACTCCTTTCGTTCAGTGACGCTGGTGGTTGTACGACGCTAGTCAGCGTGAAAGACACGACTCTATCGATCAAGCAGGTTATTTGCGGTCCCATGGTTGGCGTGCTTCCTGCACGAGGTAGTCATTCTCGAGAGGGCATGCCAATCGAGGCAGTTCCATCCGATAAGCTCATCGTGCTTCACGGAACCGTCGACCAGAGGCCGCACGCTGTCACGATATCTTCTCTGGAGCATACCCGCAGAGGTGTCATGCCACCGGGGGGAAGGAGGAGGTCATCGGGAGTGGCCGAGGCCCCTCTTGATCGATTCCAAGCAGTGTTCACGCCACTCCAAGGGCCACGCGAAGTGCGACGGGTTGTAAGTGCATTCCTGGGTCGTGGCTAGCTGTTTCTCCCTCTTTCAAGGAGCATTTTGTCGTTGAAACGATGAATTGTGTTCACGTTTGTGTCGCAGTTGGGCCCGATCGTGGGTTGCGTATCCATCCGTTCCGTTCGGGTGCTCATTGAGTGCGACGCGGAGGCGGACATTGCTTGTGTTCTCACGGATCGACTGTGCCGTGACAAGTATTCCGTTACTCGGCGAGTGTACGCGTATCGCCCTGCAGTATTCATGATTGCTGGACTGACTTCAGGTCGCGTGTACGATATTACGTTCCAGGTAACCCAAGCGTGTGGCACCTGCAATGCATCAGAAAAGTGCTTTGCAAAGCAATTGTCTAACGTTTGTCTGATGATTTCGATTGATTCGGAGCGGATCAACAGGGACTATCAAATGAGGCCATAGGTATCGTGCAAACGCCTCATGACCATCTACCATCATTTCGACTTGTGGTCGTGTCGGATGACTCTGTCTTGGAGGGAAAAGTGGCACACTACGCATCAAGAGACAGTGAAAGCGTGGAGCCACCGCCTCCATACGGAACGAACGTCACAAATCACTTTGTACCTGCCATGGGAACTCTTCAAATGGATGTGGTGGTTCATTTGGGGTGCGTGGTCAGCCTGGCACACGATCTGGCCAGGTCGTACAACCTACTAGATCAAGACGGCAGCAGTGCGAATAAGCCAGCGCTTCAACACGCTGTCCGAAGCTGTATTCGACGACACTGGAGTATGCCAGAGAACCAGCAGCTGCTTTCGCGTGGCTCGCATTGGTTTCCGAGCATTGGCGTGCTTCGGGTGCTATTGACGAGCGAGGATGTCCCTGTGAGCTTCCTGAGAAATGTCCGCGCAGTGCTGAAAGAATACGAACAAGTCGCTGACCTTCGTTCAGATCGCGCTGCGGTATTTGAGAAGTACGCCTACCGTCTCCAGAGCGGCGTGGTAGTACTCATGATTGATACGCTGGACGTGGTTTTGAACGATACTAAAGCCATGCCTTTTGCACAGATGCACGAGACTTTGCTCTCTGCAGCTCAGTGGGAAGCACTGGAATTCTGGCTGCGTGTGGAGCAAACGCCGGAAAGACAAGCGGCACGTCCTGAAAGGCGCTTTGGGCTTCCAACGGAGCCCAACGTACTCGTGATCATGTGCGACCTCCCATTGATCTCACAGCAAGCAGAAGGCGACGAAATGAAGCAGTTATGGCGTTGCAGCGCGCAGCCAGCAGGCGGTGGCAGTGTGAAGCCTACCTCGTGGGGCTTATATCCACAGGAACAAGCCCGGTTGCTTCGGTTGGTCTTCTGCAAGCTGCGCCAGGTATCGTGTCCGTTTACCCGACAGGTGTTTCACAATTGACAGCTTGAGGTGCTAACTCAGAAGTCCTGCTGCTTTGAATTGGGTTCTCTCTTCCAGACCCCCACATTTCACGTTGTGTTTGCATGTAGCGGGGCGTTCGCCGCGCAAACTACCATCGTGGAGAATGCTACGAGGCTCTCTTTTGAGCAGATCGTTGTGGGCCCCGTTTCCAAATCGACATCACCGGCGTGGGTGACACGGGCTGCTTCGGGCAGTACCACCAACGCACCTTTCACTGACAAAGACCTGGCAGCCTGCTTCTCTATTGAAAGCAAGTCGCCAGTTGGAGCGCCATCAGTTCAACAGTACGCTACGCTGGAGGTGGTACCGCATCTGTGGGGAGCCACAAGTAGTGTCCACTTTTACCTGCAGCACCAGAGCGAGGCAAGAATCGTTGTGGGTCCTGTAATCGGCCGCGTCACGCCCCGTGCTGCAAGAGTGCTGGTCGAGCTTGACCGCCCAGTGCCCAATTTGATCTTGGTTCTGACAGATTCAGCGACGCTGCAACGGCAAGTACCTCGTGCACCACCCTTACGAGAGTGATCGAGGAGGCCTCCAACTTGTGTTGACATTTCCTCATGTTGTATCGTGCCGCAGGTTTTCAATGGAAGCCAAGGTAGAAGCTTTCACACCAACAATCTTCAAAATCGAAGGCCTACACCCTGGAACGCGTTACAGCATCTCCTTTGAGGTCAGACTTCGTTCTGTTCCCACCTGTGAAGCACATGCTGATAGTCCTGTGGAATTGGGTCTAATCATGCGTGTGATATGTTTGTGCACGCATCTATCCTTTGTTGCAGGGCTTGATGGCAAGTAAAGAGACTGTTTTGGGCTACGTACTGACGCCCGCATGGGTTGCACTTACTTCCGAGTGGATAGCGGTGAACCACAACTCCATGGCCAAGTTTCTACCTGAACAAGAGAATGAGACGCCGCCAGGGTCGCAGTGGTCCCAGATTCTTGCCAAGGGTGTGCCGGCCTTCACAGCCCAGCGTGCTGGACAAGTCAGTCACCACAACGGTGACTCGCTCGGTGATCACAAGGATGTGGAACACACGAATTTCAATCCCTGGCACAGCATTGAAGACGAACATCTCTCGGAGCCCCTCACTAGTCCCCAGCTCTTGCTGCACCTCGGAGGACAAGTGGATTTGAGTCGCGCTTTCACCGACGATGAACTTGCGGGGCTGATCATTCGACTGGTCGAACACAGTGAGCTTGACTTCGATGATGACGAGAACCCTGAAGCCAAGGCGCTACGAGCTGAGCTGCGATATCGGATGCAGGAAGTCTATCGCGTGACCTGGGGAGTTCCTCCAATGAAACGACTGCTCGGATACTGCAGCAACCTCATGTTCCTCAACGAGAGCACCGACCTGTACTTTAGTGCAGCCCAATTGCGCAAAATTCTCGATAAAAGCCATCGTCGTGGAAGCGAAGGTGTCTCGGATTCGGCGCTATCGCACGTGGAGCTCACGCTGCGAGGAATTGCATTTGAGCTCTGGCAGCTGTATCAGAACCAGCTCTGGGTCGACCTCTACGACCGAGAACTGGAATATGGCGGGAAGAGCAGCGGGAACAAGGCCGCCTACTCCACCACATACGGAATCTGCCGCATGTTGTTTGCAAACGTCAGTCACGAGGTTCATCAGTACTGCAATGCCGAAGAGGCGGAGCCACAGGCATCGCAAACCAAGTCACGCGCTTCAAGCAAAGCCAGCAGCACTGACAACCAGCCCAGCGTCAATCTGTTCTCTGCTGCCTCCTGGAAAGTGATTGACGAGGTGCTGGAGGCCGCGTCAGACGCACCAGACACTGGATCTGACAGAGCGACGCACTCCTCATCATCTTCGAGAGTGAAGAATCCCGTCCAGCAGCTTGTTGTAGTCATCCCGGGTGATCTGATGATGTGGGGAGGATCTGCCAACCGTTTCCCACCACTACGCGCAGAGATTGTGCGCGTGCTGGAGAAGCTTTTCGCGTGGAAGTTCGTGAATAGAACGCGGCGCGAGGTGACTGTGATCTGCTGCCGCACGCATGGAAGCTCCATCAGCTACGAAGTGACTGACGAAAAGCTGAACGAGAAGCTCACCCTTACTTGCATTGGGTCTATCAGCGAGGCTCGCGAACTGCTTCACCGCGACTGGAAGAAAGCGAAGGGGGCGTCCGATACTGCGCAGACGACGACAGCAGCAGCGATATCCAAAGGACACTTCTCGAAACGGTTCACGTACCTGAGTGTCACTGCTACTATGTCTGCAAGTGGAGTCCCTGGTGCACTTTTGTCGACGAGTGACCAGCAGACAGTCAGTGTACCTGACGGCTCAAAGAGAGCTGTCGTTGCGCCAGTTCGATGTCGAACCTACGTTAGCTATCGCTTTATCACCGACTTCCGCCGTGGCTTTTTCGATGAAACCCTGCGGTTCTTCCCGCCACGAGTGACGCTGCCCAAGGCTGTGTTAGGCCCTGTCATCGGTCGAATGGTGGTCACAAAAGCTACTACCAGTACCCTCGATGAGGCGTCGGATCCGGTGGAAGATGAAACTGTCACGGACGACTCAGTGGGGACGCACGTCTCCGTGCCTATTCTCCTAGAGATCAATGCCGATGCTCGTATCGCATGCGTGGTGACTGACATCCTGGCCAACCAAGATGTTCGCGTAGTCCAGACCGCGACGCGATACGAACCTCAGGTGTTCCACATCACTTCACTGGTCCCTGAACGGAGATACGTCTACCGCTTTGAAGGCATCGCCAACTCGGAGCTTCGTCGCGGGAGTTTCCATACGCCGCCGAGCTCTCCATCTGCGTTCACCTTTTTATCGGTGAGCTCAAATACCCCTGAACAAATGGAGGAAACGAGAGACAGTCTCTGGGGAGCCATCGCCACGCGCGTCCAGACTCCTTGGTGCGGACTCGATGCTATCTTGCACTTGGGTGGACAAGTTCCCATGCACGAGGCTGCCTTTGAGTGCTTTGAGTGGGTACAGCGCCAGCAAAAGCTTCACGCGGGTCCTGCCATAGCCTCGCAGCGTCGCATGAATGAAGTGCCCTGCGTTGTTGGGCTTGAAGATGTGAAGAGAGAGGGCTCTCTGGACGCGTCGCTGCGTCGGAAGGTGCGTCAGCGCATGCAGCAGCGCTATCGTCTCTGTTGGAACGTACCCAACGTGCGGGAGACGCTAGCCAACGCTAGCAACTGGTTCGTTCGCTCGCAGGACGACATCGCACCGTTCTTTCGTAACCACGAGGTCCTGTACACGCAAGCGGCCCGCCTCGTACTGGACGAAGCCATCAAGGTCGTGGCAGACTACCAATTGGCGCTCATGCAGCGCGAGGACGCTTCTGCTTTGAATGATTCGAAGGAGACATCCGACTCACCCTTTGAAATGGAATCCAGTGATCGTAGCGGCCAAGTGGTCGGTGCAGGCAACAACCGCTCGCCATCAAACACGATCCAAGCTCAAACTCTAACGCCAAGCACATCTGATGGCGGAGAACAGTATCCAAAGGTATTGACAACCTTGTCTCCGCCTTCGCCACCGACAGACCGACTAGACACTGACTCCTCTCGTGGCAAGCGCCAGCAAGACGAGAGAGACGTACATGACAACCAAAAGGATGACATAGAGCCGTCTTCGAGTGAACAGGAGAGAGTGAGCACCAGCAGCAAACGCACTGACACAGCGCAGTTCGTCCAAGTGGGTGAAGTGGGCGTGTTCGTGTGCGATATGCGTGCCACACCACGCGACGACGTGGTGACGTGCAACAATCGGCTGCTGACGCCTCTCACACGACAAGAACGCGCCATCGTGGGCGAGCAGCAATGGCTTCAGATCGAGAAAGCGCTCCGGAAGAAGGCGCTGCTGGCATTCGTGCTCTGTCTGGAACTGCCGCTGATCCTCACGGACGCAGATCAAGTGGATGAGATGCGTGTGGCCGCGTCCGAGCGAGGCGACGAAGCCAGTCAAGAAGAAGCCGCCGGACACTGGAAACTCTATAACCGCAGGTGGCTCTTCCAGCACTGGGTCTCGTGCCGTCGACAGCTGGAGCAGTTGCTGCACTTGCTGTTCCGCTGGAAGGCCAAGCGACGAGGTCGCGATGTACTTGTACTCAGCGGTGGCATGCGTGTCGGGATGGAGACCATGCTACAGGACCACGAGAGTCGTCTAGCTCTGCGTAACCTGACGGTTGGACCGCTCACGGCTCAGGTGGACGCATCGTTTGACGATCTACCACTGGAAGGTACCGCCTGTCCGACCTTTCTCGGTAGTGGGCGGGAACAGCGGTTCACCTTTTCTCACTCCCTTGTGCCTGAGAAGAACTACTTGGTGGCTCGTGTGGCTGTCACGCGTGAACAGATGAACATCTCTGCTCGAGATCAAGACGGTGACGCGCCCATGACGGAGCTGCTCTCGGTAAGTATCCAGACGGAGTTCATTGCCGACGACGGCGACGTGGACGGTGCCCACCCTGTGACCAAGTATCGCCGCTTTCCGTCGTGGTGGGAGAGCTACGTGCCCATGGGCAAGGCCGTCTTCTGGGACGACACGGTGGTGCTTCGCGCGCAGTCGGACGACGACATCCAGGACCTCTGGCGGTATCTGTACGAGGAGCGGGGCTTTGCTGCAGCGCTCGAGGTGTTCTACGAGAAGTATCAGTTCGCCGAGGCCGCACGCATGGAGGAGCTACGCAGCAAACACCGTCGTCGTGCGCGTGGGCCACGGGAACTTCGCGCCAGTCTGCGTGCCGTGTTCGCCGAGCTCTGGCGTGTGCTGCCCGAGGCACAACGCCAGCGCGTGGCGTACTTCCTGGACGCCTTTGTCTTCGACTTCTTGCTCTCGCATCTCGCCCCGAAGCTCTTTGAGGAAGCAGGCGGCGGCGAAGAAGACGAGCCCAAACCGGTGGAGCTGGCCGCCTTCTCGTCGCTCTGCCAAGACTTTGTGTTCAACGCGTGCCTGCTGCATCTGAGTCTGCGGTCGCAGCAAGAGGACGAGCGTCGCGAGCACGAGCGACGGAGAGCTGAAGCACGACGACAAGCTCAAGAGCGCGAGGCCATGAGAATCAAAGAGGAGCAAGCAAAGGCCGAAGAGGAGGCTGAGCTGGCGAGACTGCAGCACTCGGACCCGGAAGCCTTCGCCAAGCACCAGTTGGCCAAGCAGGAGCAGGCGTTGCAAGAGAAGCAGGCGCGTGCACAGGAGCAGCGTGAACTGCGCAAGGCTGAGCGGCTGCGGGACGTCGAGGAAGGACTGGCCATCGCCAAGGAGCAGCGCAAGTTGGACAAGATGGCGGAGCGTGGGGGAGATCCCCGTGAGTTTGCCAGACGACGGGAGCTACTGGCTGCACGAGTGCGGAAGCTAGACGAGCGGCAGCGGCAGCGAGAAGCCGAGAAGGCACGACGCACAGACAAAAAGAACAAGAAGGACAAGCAGAAGCAGACGAAAGACGCCAGCAAGCGGCCATACACGCCCAGTGACAGCAGAGCCAGCACCCCCAGCGAGACGAGACCCAAGACGCCCAGCACCGCAGACAAGATGCAAGCTTCTACGGCGGAGAAGAACGGCGGAGCGATGCTGGAGTGAGCAGAGAGAACGGAGATACAGGCAGAAACACATGCGCCAACAGAAGCGGACGCGCTGGACTCTGAAAGACAAGGACGCGACGTGTCGATTTCCATACTGACCGCTTGTTTCCTGGTACTCCACAGCGCGAGGTGGCGACATCATGCGCAGGACAAGATGCCCCTATTGTCTGATTTCTCCAGCGCTCCATCTCTTGGGACGAGGTGGCCTAGCAGGTCTAGAAGCGTGTACGGGGGGCGACTCACGCGTTTAATGCTTCGCACTCGTCGATCCAGTCCGTGTAGACGTCAATGGGCGCGCTCAGATCTGCATAGGAGTCGCCAGAGCATAACAACATGCGAACGTGAGTTGGGAACGAGTCGCAACGGGACTCGACACCTTCCTACCCGCCAACGCAGCGCAGCGCTGGGCTGTGTACGTACAGTGGATGGGTGTCTGGAAGGACTCGGTGCACACGCGGCAGGACAAGTGGCCGATGTTGCGCTCGCGGTCCCTGCAGCACAGCAGACGCCACAGGCATCGCCATAGCCGTCGTAAGTCAGCAGCTCCACTTCCATGCACGCATGCGGCAGTGGCAGTGGCAGTGGCAGCCCACAGTTCGCAGCTCGCAGCTCGCAGCAGACGTACATTTTGCACTCGACGGCCTCGTCGTGCGAGCAGAACGGGCACTTGAAGACGGTGAGCACCACCTGCTTCTTGCGCGTCTGGATCTTCTTGGTGGATTTCTTCCTTCGCCCCATGCTCGCTGGCTCCCCTGGCCTGACCTTCTGCTCCGCTTCCTGCTCCGCTTCCTGCTCCGCTTCCTGCTTCGCTTCCTGCGAATAGACTTTTGCCTCCGCTCCACCAAGAGAACTGGAACGGTAGCGTCGCTCTGATTGGCGGGTCGCGGCCAGGACAGTTTATTCGCGCGTGACTTGGTTTCACTATGTCGTTGCGTTCGATAATGTCAATACTTTTCGCTCTCGAGTGGTATTTACACTTGCCTGCACTATGGCCCACAGAGCGATTCCCACCTCACATTACCCGGAAGCTCGAGGCCGGGAGCTCGGGCGGCGCATGCGGCCTGCT
>JAADYK010000842.1:0-13560 GCA_023338225.1 Halophytophthora batemanensis | reverse complement strand
CCATCATCATGCACAAAGATGTGCAGACACGCTCTCTGGGGTCGTAATCCCTGATTACGCCCGATTGCGACAGGCAAACAGACACTGCTGAATGTTTGTGGCACTGTCGTGTTGTGGCACGAGTGGCTATCGCCACCAAATCTGCGATCAGATCTGTGCCATGTAATGACCGTCTGAGGCCCATTACAAAGGACCGTTAAGTCGGCTTAGTGGCGGGCCGGGTGTGCACGGAAGAATCTCTATTTGTCTTTCATGTGGAGCCAAATATCCCTTAATGGGTTGGGCTAAGAGACGTGGTGAGAACGTCTTAATCTATTCGCTAAGAGGACGCTATATCACAAGACGAGTTTTGAGAGCTAGCTTCGTCTGGTGTGTCTGCGAGCTCGTGATTTACAACAACTCACATCTGATTGGGTGTAATGGCGAACATACAAACTGCAAGTGACAGAGTGAGCGGGCCAATGAGCAGCGAATGGCGCAAATTGACTTGGTTTTGTATGTGGAGTGCCTACTTCCGGATAACAGTCGCTCTTAACGGGAGCTGGTACGTGTAACAGGGTTACACGGCAGAGTAAACAGTTACTCTGCATGGTACACATTGGGCTTGTACCCAATGTGAGGTACCCGAACGGGTACCTAATTTCCGCTACCTGGTACGGTACACGGTGGATTTGTGTGGTGCACAAATCCGGGCTAGCTCCAATAATTCGAGCTGGATTTAAATTCGTATTTAAATCCAGGCGCTTAGCGCTCCTATTGGTAGAAAGAGGCACCTTTCTACCAACCAGGAGCCTGCATTTGACCAAACCCACAGTGGCCATCCATCGGAACCCTGCCCAAACAGATATCAATTTTAGGAGGTCTAACTAGCCAGATCGCATTCAATTCAGTTTTCCTTTTACCGAGAATCCGGTAAATCGCTTCCCCTTTTTCCCCTGCAAAGTCTGAGGCGACCTCAGACTTTTGCACGCTTCCTCTACACGCGCACACGTGTACGCCGCAGGAACAGGCTTGTCACCTAGCCTGTTACAGTACGGGCATACAATGGATGGGTATTTCGCTCATTCCAAATGACTTTGATAATGTATAGAACAGTAAACGGATGTTGCTTACTCTGCATCCGGATTTTGGGAGTGAGCGGCAATTTCACTTTATTGTTAAGGGGTATGTCGGATGAGCGGATGAGCGCCACTCACCCGCTCGCTCATCACACCTGTGGCCGGGGACCATGAGGCGGCAGCCTTGGGTCGGAGAAGCGAAGCAGAAGAGCGGAGAGCTCGGAGAAGAAGCTGGGAGCGTCGACATTTACCTGGGCAGTGGCTCGTAGGACCCGCACGAACAATGGTTGGCGGATGCCCCTCCTGGCAGAGGCCAAGGGATGCCCATACTAGCGGTGGCCAATGGATGCCTGCATGGGCAGTGGCCTACAGAAGCTGCAGTGGGGGAGAGATGGCTATGGGAGCCAAAAAAAAAAAATGAAAGGAGTAGCCGAAGGACCCTGCCAACCACCCATCCGGGGCGGCAGAGACTGCGCGCTCGACGCGCCGGCGAGCAGGATCAAGCCACTTCTGAAGCTGCCTAATACAGGACACATCTATTTGAATACTGCTCCGTTTCAGAATAGTTGTCACCAAAATAGTTTTTCGTTCGTTGATTCGCTAATATTTCGCAAAACGCAATGCCATTCGCAGAAATTTGAAGAGCATATCAGCACGATGTCAATGGTGTGCACATTCCTTCAGCCAGCAAATAATTGATGGTAGAGAGGCACTTTATGCGCATTGGTGGCCGTCTGAAGTGCTATTCATCCAGTATTTCGCCCCTCCTCCTCCAAGCTAAAGCAAACCACCACACCACACTACACCACACCATGCCTCGCGACTTCCGAGAGTTGACCGTAGAAGAACGCTCCCAAATTGTCAGTGCTGTCCTAGCAAGCTCGAAAGATGGCAAACCAAGACGCGGGGTGCTGAGTGACGTGGCCATTCGCTTCCAAGTTCATCGCTGGACAGCACCGCGTGTGTGGAAGCGCGCCAAGGACACCGCAGCAAACACGGGTATCTATAGCGCCGCTTCTCACAAGTGCCACGCAGGACGAAAGCCAACTGACTGGAGTGCAAGTTTGGAGAGACTCCGCAAGATCCCACCAGAGCAACGAACCACCCTTCGCGCCTCTTCGGCCGCACCAGAGGTGCCTTGCACAACTCTCTTTCGCCGGCTCAAGGCGAGGGCACTTTGTGCAGCAAATAGCGCGACAAGACCGCTTCTGACTACCGCTAATAAAACGGAGAGGGTGGAGTTGCCTCGGTCACGTCAATGCGTCAACTTGCCATTCTTAGGACATGTTCGACCTGGTCCACGTCGACGAAAAGTGATTCTACGTCGCTCAAGTCAAAAAGCGCTTCTATTTGCTGCCCGACGAGCCGACCCTTCACGCTCGTTGGAAAACAAGTGCTACATTACCAAGGCGATGATGTTAGCTGCTGTTGCTCGTCCACAGTTGGACCCTTCTTCAGGCCAACATTTTGCTGGAAAGCTGGGCATCTGGCCTTTTCGTTCAGCGTGCGCCAACCCAACACAGTAGCCGCAATCGACCTGAGGGAACGCTTGTTACGACTAATGTGGCGGCAGACAAACACTCGTATCGCGAGATACTTGTCTCCAAGGTGCGGCCAATAATTCAAGCAGGGTGGTCTAATCACGGGTGTGATCAACACATTGTCATCCAGCAAGACAATGCGTCTCCACACATCCAAGCTGAAGACACTGCGTTCAGCTTGGTGGTCCAGGCACACAATTGGATGTTGAGCTGCGGTTCCAGCCGCCAAACAGCCCTGATCTCAACGTGTTGGACCTGAGCGTTTTTAACGCAATTTAAGCACTGCAGCAAAGGAAAGCCGCGCGCACCCTGGACGCGTTGATTGACGCGACGATTGATGCCTATTGGGAGCTTCCTGTTAGCATTGCGTGCTTGGATAGTACGACGAGGGCATTACAGATTACGGCATATTGATGGCAGTCGAAAAGAAGTGACACCGAGGTTTTATCGACCAACCTTCCAACGCACAGGCATGCAACATTTTAACCAACAGGAATCTTTAAGTTTGCAGCGCAATTAACAGCCACTCAATCTCACGCACTGCGCGATTGAGATCTCTGATCACAGAAGAACAATGAAAGTGCTGCTGCAGTGGGGAATCATTGACGACTCGACAGACGCGCATATCTCGACTGTCGCCGCCTCGATCGGTTTTGATGATGACTCCCAGGGAGACGAGAAGGAAGCTCAAGCCGTGAATGTGGTGCAAGCCGACGTAGAGTGTACACCAACGCATTTAAGCTTATGGTTATAGATCAAATTGGGCAAGGGACGACTATTGTTGGCCTCGTACGCGTTCACTCCATCCGCTGTCAATCAAGCATCCACGCCTGATTGGCACAGGAGGACAAGATTAGGCTCGCGTGCAACTCCAATCGGCAGAGCAAAGTATGCATCGGCGGCCAAGGTCGATGCCCAATCTTTCCCTACAGCGACATTGTCGTGCAATGGGTCAAGGAAATGCGCCGGGAGGACTTCTTCTGAAGACAAGTCACGTCGTCACGCTCATCAAGGAGGGGTTTCCGTCGTGGATTACGAACTACAAGTCGACGCACAAGGTGATCAGTTTGTATAGCCTTGTTTCAGTGATTACTCCGCCGTCACGGCTTCTCGTTCCGGCGCCCGACGACGACGTTTCTGTCAACTGAAGATCTCGAAGAGCAAAAGAATTTTGCTCAAGACCTGGGACTGCAGTACGGCGTACATGCCCACTGGAGGCCATTTTTAACGCTGATGAAACAGGGGTGTACTTTGACGACAGTGGAGGAACTGTCATTACCAAGCGCGGCTCAAGAAAGGGAGCGAAGGTACGAGGTCATCGCCACTCCAGCCGCGTCTCCGTGCTGCTCGTGATCTCTGCTGCCGGTGAAAAGCTTTGCCCACTCATTATCTTCAAGGGGAAGCCAGGCAAGGTCATTGAGGCTGAGTATGCATCACTCCCTCGTGGTGCTGTCTACGCTGTTCAACAGTGCAGCTGGATGGACGGAGCGACATGGCATGACAGCATGATCGGTGGGCTGTGGGAGGAGTTCATCTTTGACCTATTCCCGGACGCACTGGCCATCTATCTTGACAATCTCAAGTGCCATATTTCTGACGAGTCCGTTGACGTCTTCAACGTGCTCGGAACGGAGGTCGTTCCGCTCCCGAAGAACACTACTTCTGTTCTGCAGCCACTCGACGTTGGGATAATGGGTCCTTTTAAACAGAGACTGAGCTCGCTAGCTCTCTCTGCGCAGGTGGAAGCTCTGCGCGACAACCCTGGAACTTTTCTTCGAGAGCGACTTCTCGCTCGGATAAAGCGGTCTCCAGCGGAGAAGCGCAGAGAAATCGCTGAAAGGATCGTCACCGCGTGGGCAGCAATTAGCGAAGATGCAGTCAAAAGTGCGTGAGTGAAATCTAGACTATAATAAAAGCAAGGAACGTCGGCATCCGCGGCTGCCGTGAAGGAACCCTGGCACCTTCAGTGGAATTGCTTTCCTTAAGTTTGCTTTGAACAGTTGCGGTATTTGAACGCGCGGCAAGCACTGTGAAATGCTGGCGGCCTGCCGACTGACCTATTCGCACTGCTCGTTTTGATTGGTTTAAAATGCTGGTATATAATCTTTTCGACAAACTAGGTTTTTCGTGTATGGTATAGTGAACCAGAAAAATCTTTTCAGCGTCAGTTTTTTTCTTCGTAAAAACCAGCTGAAAGCTGACTGCACCGTTTTCGCGTCCCCCCTCTTTTTCCCCGTTTTTTATGGTCAGCTTATAATATCGATTAAAGTATTCTTTTTGCTTTTCCAAGCAAAAAGTATTGCGGCCGATCCGGAATCACGACCTATTTAGACTGCAAAAACATGTGATTTTTTGGGATTTGTTTTTATATAATACTCAAAAACAACCATTAGGCCTCGTTTCACTATGTCTCCATTTTCACCCGCCCTCCCGCGACGTCCGTCCCGACGCGGAATCCCTACGTTTACCCCTTATTAGAGCCTCCCGCATTTACCAGAAAATGGAACACCCCAACCGTCCGGCCGCAAGCGTCCCGCTCCCCGCCTAAAGTGAACGCCGCAGTGCAGGCTCGTGCGTGCCCCGCGGCCGGCAACCTAGCCGGCAGCGCGCGGTGCGCGCCGCACCCACGCTGGCCGGCGCCGCGCTGGCCACACGACCACTCTCGCCCCGCGGGTGCTCCCGCTTAGGTTGAAATCAGGGGTCCGCGGGTTGCCTCTCAGCCAATCCGCGCGCCGCCCCGCGGACCCCTAAATATGGCAAAACGCTACGTTTCCAAGCCCTCTCCGAGCCAAACTCTGTTGTGCCCGGCGCGCGGCGCGGCCCGCGCAGCACTTTCTCATGTCGCAGCCGGGTCGGGAGCGTGGGACAAGCGAGCCCCGCGGGGCACTCGGCGGGACACTTGCTGGGAACATTCTGCGCAACTTGGTACTAACCCCCAAGAACGCGTGCGCCGACAGCCGCGCCGACAGCATAGAGTCTCCCGTCGGACTCGCACGAGGAGGTAAGATTTAAGCCCTTAATTGTGCCCCCAGGGAAACGCCAGGGGGCACTATAAAAATCAGTACACGCGCCCGATACTATTCGCATTTGAGGCCCACTTTGTTAACTCACATGGTATGTATTTTCGCGAAACCCCCGTCGCTTCACAGATCCATCTGTGGACCGCGATATGCTATAGCGTTTAGACTTTTTATGATACTGCAATTTCCGCATCCAAGACGTGTCCGGGGCAGCACCAGCAACAGCGACAACCGAGCCAACAGCGCCAACAGGACCAGCAGGACCAGCAGAGCCAAAGGAACAAATAGGGTCAAAGAGCTAGCAGCACGAGTCGACGGATCGCTCTCGAAATGACCATTTCCGTCACCTCGGCTCGGAGGACTCTCGAAAATGCGCGGAGGCCCGCTGCCAGTAGAGTGAGCAATTGAGATCTCTGCGACAGCCCAACTCCACCCGCGCCTCCGCGCTCAAAGACTGAATTTCGTCCCTCGGAGCGTGCCCGAGCAGCAGCATCCACCGCGCCAGCGAGCGACCCACCCACCGCGCGATAACCACAATGAACACCGACTCAAGCACCCCCGCCGAGGCCATGGACAACGGGTTGCCCCCGGTGGCAACGACAGGCCACATGGCTGCTCACGGCCTGCGAGAGACCGCTGGGCCCCCTTGAGATATTTTGCGCAGGGGGGAGGCCGCACGCGCGGCGAATCCTCCTGATGTCGGCGAAGGCAGCGAAGACGGCGAGGAGGGAAGGCTCGGGCAAAAACCCACACGAAGACGTCCCCACGCACGCGCCCGCCTGGGCCGAGGACCAGCGCCCTGAGGGTCACATGGAGCGGGCTGGGGCACGGGTCATTAGCGAGGCTGTTATCGCTGTTGCCAGAGAGGGTCACCGAGAGGAGAGTACCCATACCCTCCGCGACCGCAACAGTGTGATCGACCGCGATCGTGTTGGCATAGCACCGCCAATGCATCCTCGGATGTCGAGGCTCGTGTGACTTGGGCCCCTTCCCAATTGCACACGAAGCGGCACGCGCCCGTTGCATCCACTGGCTTAGAGCACACGCCCAGAATCGTGATTGGTCGATCTTCTGGGATTCGAGGATTCTGATTGGATGTGAGACTCTCTGTAACGCCAAAAGATTTATTTTGGCGTTACAAGCTCAGAGAAGAAAGACTAGGAATTTGGTGTAGCAATGCGAGCAGGAACTAAATCAAACAAGGATTCACTTCGGAATTTGCCTCCAAACCAACAGATCGCGAGGCATGGGCCCTCTCAGATGATATCCTCGCGCCGTATCTCGTCGTCGGTGGTGAGGCTGGAGCTCGAGCTGGGCGCGAGGAGCCTCCGCACCCGCCACCGAGAACTGACCCAGGGACTATCCCCGAAGGCGGTGACGGACAGCCCAGCCTCGATGCAGACGGGGCTGCGGAGGCGACGGACGACGAGGACATCCAGTGTCAACGCGTCCGACCTGCGGACCTCCGCGAACGCGGCGACCTTGTCCGGTCGGTGTTGAGCGCCGAAGTGCTGTCCGAGCCGCCCCCCACACTCGTCGGCGCCGATTTGGCGATAATGTCCTCTGTCGCATTTAATATATACGTGTTGGCGTTTTGCTTATCTGTGCAGTAGTGGTCATTGTGTAGACGTGTGGCATTTGTTGTTTGTGTGCTGCGCTGGTGTGCACCTTGGAGTGTTGTTGCGGTCTTTTGTAGGTCTTCCTATGCATCTCCACCATCAGACCGGGTGGTCGCCACACAGCGTGCACTGCCACACTCGCAGTGGAACTGGAGGACGCGGTCTACGCGGTACCTGAACGCGAGCTCTTCCATAGCGCCCACATCACGGAGCGCAAACAGCCCCAGCCTCGAGTAGTTCATCCACTACCACTCGAACAGTGCGCAGTTCGGGTCCCTTGAGTGATTGGCGAAACACGCTAAGCTGCTGGCTCGCCCCGCGTCTAGAACCAAGCGCTCGTCCCACGCCGTGCACGTCTTCAGCTCCACTTGGTAGCGTCTGTCGGGCCACCGCACGGCCGCATCCGCTTAGGGCAGCTTGCCAATATACTCACACACAAAGTCGCTGCGGCGGATGGACCGCTTCGTCACGAACCCCACCCCAACGCGTGTCTGCGCCAGCACGAGACCCCCGCGCTGCTCGAACCGGTTGCCGCACCGCGGGCCGTTGATGCAGTTGAGGGATGTGCACACGATAGCGGCCGGCGCATTCGCGCATCCACTCGCCCGCAGACCAGTGTCCCCAACGCACACCCTCCTTGGCAATCGCAATTCGCGTTATCGAACAGCGAGTGGGTCGTGACTGGCATTGGGCGCGTTGCGTTGGAAAACATGTTGCTGTCCAGCAGCAACACGTCACGCGGCCACGATGCCTGCTCACAGAAATCCAAGGTGCGTGGTTGTAGCTGTAGCGACGGCAGTGGTGATGGTGGAGGGCTTGGTGCGCGCTCTGGTACGGGCGTCGCGACGATGATTCGACGGCGGGGGTGGGGGCGCTGGCGACCGCTGCTGCCGCTATCGCTGTTTGGGACTTGGCCACTGCGGTCGAGCGGCTGTGGTGATGGTGGGCTATCCGATCTGAGCGCCCGGCGCCGTTGTCGTCTTTGAGGGGTGGCTACCGCTGCGGATTCTGGGGTCCGTGTTGCGTCTCGAGAGGTGGTCGTCAATGTATCAGCCGCTGTTGTTGCGGGGACTGCGGGTGACTCGTCATGTGGAGGCGTCCAATTCCACGGTGCGCCTGGTGCTCGTGAGAACTGCATCTGCTCTCTTCCTCCCGTTGCTATCACAGGTTCAGGAGGTGGGAGTAGTAGTCGCGCTCGTGGCGCGGTTGGTGTCGCTGATACGGTCGCTGGCGTCCGCGGTGGTGTTGTCGGAGCCATAGGTGGCAGTCGTGCTGCGTCCCGAACCGTCCCTGCATCGGCAGGCGTGACTGTATGCGCATGGTCCGCTCGGGCGTGACCACCATCGTGCCCGGGTGCATCGCCGTCGCCACGGTCTCCACCCTCGGTGAAGACGACGGTCGTGCTATCACCGCTATTTGCGACGCTACGAGGAGGAACATGAGACTCCATGAGTCGCACGCGTTTTGCTGTAGCATAGGCATCGCTTATGGACTCACCGCCGGCGATCACCACTACGTCGGGCCTCGCGCAAAGCAGTTGGTTCCAGGCTCGTCGATTATCATCTCGATGTTGCTGTAGTGCGGAGCTGATCATCACTAATTTGCTGGTGTCCATGATTGCGGGCAGTTGTGGTGTGGTACGGTCACGGCCCGATACGTAGAGGAGTGTGGAGGGGGATATATTAACTTGTGCCGCCGCGGTGGGTGCCGAAGCAACGACAAGACTGGCGGGTGATGCGTGGCGCGCGTCACGACCTTGTGGGTTTCTGACACGATATGGATACGGTGGTCTTGATGTGGTCTCAAGCGGAGATGGGTAGACCAATGAAACGTTGTTGTTTGGGTGGGTTCAAAGCCCACTTCGAAAGCTCGAATGACAGACGGATCGAACTGCGGATGCTGGGGATGCAGCGCGATGAGCATGCGTGCGTGTCGATGGGGTTGAGTTCGCCTCCGCGTGACTTCAACATCCATTTTAAAACATATTCGATGCGATTGGTAGAGGCACAGCCTGGGAACCCGACAGTGACAGCAGTCTTGGTTACGGGCTTGCATACTCGCAGCGCGCTGTGGGCCGAGGGTGCACCGCGAGTCTCATTTCGAAAAAAGCACCACGCTGAGATAAGCAAGCTGATACAGAGGAAATAGTGACCAAGCGATGGCGATCACGCTGGAAGACGTCCGCGCCGCACGCCGCGCGCAAGAAGCCGAGGCCTGGCGACCCTCCCTTCACGGACGTTGACGTACTGCGGAAGTTCGTGGAGCTGTAGCATCCGCTAGCCAAGGTAAACGTGATAATCGAGATGTGCGTGCTCTCGATAAAAGAGTACGAGCAGAATTGGCGACTCGAACTCGTGGACGAGCATTTTCGATATGAATTCCAGGACTTCGTGGCCAACCTCAAGGGAATGGAGCCTGCCTACCGCAACGGGCTCGTGTGCCAGTTTACCGTGTGGAAGAACCGGGTCGCCGCGTTGAATTGTCTCGAGTATCGTATCGGCGAGGCGTATCGTTTTGAAAAAGTCCACTCCCTCAAGATGCGCTTCGACACGCCTACGGGCAGCATGCAGGTACACCGAGAGACCCGTGCGATGCTTCTACCTCGTGCCGCTCCGCCTGCCACCGTGACCATAGGGGTACAAGAGCAGCAAGCACTGACCACGCCGCCGCATGGGGAGGCGACACCAAAACCACACCCACGCGACGACTCGCTAGTGTCGTTGGAGCAGAACCCACCACCACCGACGCTGTCGTCGCCGTCGTCGTCGTCGCTGCCGCCCACCCAGACTACGAAATCTCCGGTGTCGACATCGGAGATCTGCACGCCGCAGCACATGAAGGCCCCGTCCTCTAGGGGGGCCAGTCGCAGTCCCGCGAAGCGCAAAGCGCGTCCGCAAGTATCTGCGAAGGAGTCGGTGGAGTTTGCATCGCCCCTGAAGCGAACGCGTGCGCGCTGATCTTCGACACTATCGTCCGGGGTGCCTAAGACTAGGTGTCGGGAGTCACGGCGTCAGGAGTCAGGGCCCTGGGTGGAGTGTGACATAGTGTGGTGAAGTGATTTGAGGTGGGGTGGAACGGGGTGGACTGCGTGTGTGTGGAGGGGGAGTCGCAATTATACTGTCTACATACCACGTGTCGCTCGTCGAGGCGTGCGGTGCGTGGCATTCTTACCGATTGCCCCGCGAGTCTGTATGCGGGGCTCGTGTAATGCATTTCGCACATGGGCATTGGAAAACGCACAAGCAGAGTGTAATTTGGTTGCGGTCTCAATGCTGGTTGTGTATAACGGAGTAGGCTCGAACGTATGGCGCAGCGGAAGCGGAATATGGTGCTGGTGGTTGTAGTAGGTCGCCGACCCTCACCAAACGAATGATTTTGAACGATGCATGGAGAGAGAAAGAATGGGGCGTGTTTGGACGCACGCAGATGTGATTCGTGGGACGCTCGTAGCACTTCATCCGCGAGTGGTGGTTGCACCTCGAGTTGTTTTTGCTGCTCTCGAAACATGGTATGGGGTGGGTGTGCTACGAGCGAAGGGAGAGTATGCAAGGTCTTCCATGAATCGTCGGAGAGACAGGGAATTCGCGTTCCTGGGTGCTCGAGACCGCAGATCCGCATTTGGGGATGTGACTGGCGCGGTACGTGCTTGGGTGGGGTGGCAGATGTGGCCGACCGTCTTCTTCGATCACACTTCCTTTCGCTTCTGGATACAGCTGGGCTGGCTATTGCGTTTTGTTTGTGATGTGCGCTCTCTCCGTTTCTAACGCCTGCACTGATGTTGCTGTCGGTCTGATAAATGAGCGAGTGTTTTGGAAGTTTCGGTTGAAGCGCACGCGGAAACGAGGTGAGGAGAGAAGCTGGAGGGCGATGCTCAGGCTGCGTCACGTTTTCGCCTGGGCGAGGTTGGACTCGAGTGAGGCTCAGTTTGATGGTGAGGCGACCAGCGTTCACATCCCGTTCCAAAAGTGTTTCGTGCAGGTGCGTTCGGTGGCGCCATTTGTATGCGAGCGACGCCTCCGTCGTATTCCTTTCGTTCTCTATCCCAATCGCGTTGGGCTGCAGCCCGACAGGGTGTGGACCAGAGCTGGGAACGCTTGTCTTGGTTGTCGAGATCGCTGCGGCTGCGGTGCGTACACCATGAAAGGCTGTGCGGGCTCAAAACTATTTCTCTCGCTCCCTTCATTGCAGGTTTTGTCGTGCTCATGCGCGTGAGGTGAGCGGGGTCTTGGCTTACCATGGTACCGAGTCGAGGTGGCAAGAAACGTCGGCAGCTGTCGCCCGCTGTACAAGAATGTCGACAGTCTAGTGCTTTAAGCATACTTCTCGCCGAAAGACGGAGGTGCTCAGGGCTGTCACGGGCAGCGAGTAAAATACGACGAGTGGCTCCAGGACGCTCCACCGGTACGCACACACGCGTATGGCAGTGTGCATCAAATAGGACTCGGTTTTTCGAGATCAGCTAGGGCATCTAACCGTGGTTGCGTCGACTGGTCTTTCAGTATTGCGGGTGTTGGGGTCGCCGATCGGTGCAAGTTGCAAAAACAGTGTTGTTGCAGTTGCTGGGGGTCACGCTTTGGTGAGGCCATCTGGCAACACCGCCCCCAACAGGGCAATTCCGAGCGGCGACACATCGGCTGATATCGGTGAGCACGCCTTCGATTTGCAACGGGCTTGTCGGTACCAGGTGAATTGACAATGGGACTGCGGTACAGACGATACGAGTTTTGGTGCAGATATTGTTCGGCCACGTCCGCTGGAGTCGTTTCTGGACGAGGTCGATGGCAGTAGTGTGACAGCGAGGGCCAAGAGCAGCGCCCCGTCTCGACAAAGCAACGGAGGCATCTCTAGAGGGGAGGTCCCCGCTGAAGCTATGCCCGCTACCAATTCGCGACCGCGCACAGCTCGAAGAAAACGAAATCACGCAAGTGTGGAGGAGACTACGGAGGAGACTCCATTGGGTCTTTACAGTACCTCGGAACTCGAGCAGATGGATGGTGATTTGGCCTTTGTTATACCGAACTCGGACAGCCTCCGGGACATCAAGGAGCGAGCGGTGCGTTCGCTCAGCGAGGCGTTCGAAGAAGAACTGCCGTGTGCTGTGTGCGAACTCGGGTTCGTTGAGTCCAAACTGGGGCGGTTGCTATTGGCATACTCGCTACTGCAGGTGCGATCACGCTTGTGGGGCGACGTATCAAATATTTCCCGTTGCGGTATCATCGTAGGATCTCTGGTGCTGCCGTTGCTTTTTCGTTGACTAAATGTATTTGTACTACGCTGTTGATTGGACCGCGGTCGGCTTTGATGCAGAATATGCGGACGTTCCTGCCAGTGCCAGAAAACAGTGTCATCCCAGACTTTATTCTACGCCAATACGACGCCTCGGGGAAAGACCATCGACTGGCTGGACTGGTGTTGTTTCCGAGTGGTACGGATGCTCATATTGCCATCGGGTTTGAGGTCTTGGTATTGGCTATACTCCGACTAACACAAGTGCGTGGGGTGTTGTTTGAATTGGATTGCTGTGTGTAGGTGTGATTACCGATGCTGATGGTGAGGGCGCGACGCGTATCCTCACGTGCACGACTTGTGAAAAGTGCCTGGTGGGGGGCAACACGAAGCCACGTCTGCCCGTAGACGCTATCGCGAATGGAACTTTCATCGGACGGTTGCCACCTCAATTCGACAGTCTGACGAGGACGGACGAACAGGCGATTGCGCTGGATCTGCCATGTGTCTCCATGTCAACCGTCACGGGAGGGCCGTGTCGGGTGATTCGGCCTCATCATTACGTCGTGCGCAATACCGAGGGGCCCGTGGCTAACGCGCTACCACGGGAAACATCGGGGGTAGTTCGAGTCACGATGGTGGGCAGCATGACGCCACTGCTGCTGGCTCTGTGCAAGAAGCGGTATCGACTGAATGTGGACCTTTGCCACCGCGTACTGGACTTCTTGTTCATCAATAATGCCGAGTACGAGGACAGTCGTGTCGAACGGCGGACAAGGGGCGATGTGGAGGCTGCAGGACCGAGCTTTGGACCCACTATTGTGGATAGAACTGTGAACGCGAACGACGGCACGCCTGAGCAAAGAATAATGGAGCGTAACGTCCGCGATGATTCGACCTATGCCAACCATGCAACCGACGTCGACGGTGACATGGACCCTGGCCTTGAGACCCAGTGGATCCTAGCGTCGAGCATCATGCTGCAAACTCCAGGTAGCAGACGCCAGCCTGGCGCTGAATCGGGTCTGTCGCAAGGAGGCACAGATCTGCTAGTCCGAAAGTCCAACAACTTTGCTTCGTTGGAAACATGGGCGGT
>JAADYK010000841.1:0-13563 GCA_023338225.1 Halophytophthora batemanensis | reverse complement strand
CATGGCGTCTCGGCCAGTAGATGAGAGAACGCAGGGCACCCGCAAACAAGGTGCCGTGAAGCCACCTTCGGAAGGCGGTTGTGCTTCACCTCGTGCAGGCAATACTACCACCTTGTCTCCGACTGGTGCAGCGCGTTCGGGTCGTCGGAAAGGTGGCACCACACAGGAGATCTGGGGCGGCCAGGGACGGCTAGACGACCACCGTTCGGTGGCGTGGCGAGCACACGAGCGCGCTGGGCGAGGAAGCCTCTCTCCATCGCCACCAACTCGAATGCAGGAGGAACAGGGAGGCCAAACCGCGCGAGAGCGACTGCCGTCTGCTGCACAATGTCGCTGAACTCGCCGTCCTCGATCATTCACGCTCGAACACGAACGTGATGCTGGGTTCCTTGTAGCTCGAAGGCCATGCGCAGCAAGGCTCACGAGGCGTCTAGCTCCAGGGCGGTGACCAGCTCTGTACGGGCTGAGACCCATGGGAGTCCGGTCAGCCCCTCTAGGACCCAGGCCATGGCGGCCTCGCCAGCGGAGGCGGAGCGGTGGCAGCGCGGACATGAGCAGAGGTAGTAGACTGGGGTGGCGAAGCTGTGCCCTAGCGCGCAGCGAACGGTGATCTCGTCCTTGCCATGACGGAGCGAGGAGAGCAGGCGGAGCTCGAGGCCCAGGACGGCACTTGGGTATCTCATGCACGGCAGTCCATGCTATAGCGTTTCAGTATACTATACTCAACTCCACACGAAATTGGCCGCACTTGACTTCAGTAGCGCATAGTGAAGCATAGTATTCTCGTCGCAGCGGGAGCAAAGCTGCAGACATCAGCGCACGTGGCAGTCGGATCCCGCGCCTCGCGCCTTGCCGCCGTCTAACGCCTCGTCCGCCACCGCCAGAGCCACCGCCAGACGCCGCGCCAGCGCTCCATCATGGTGCTCTCGGCTGTCTTCATCACGGACCTCAAGGGGAAGGTCATCATCTCGCGCAACTACCGCGGCGACATCCCCATGGCGGCGTCCGCCAAGTTCACGCACTACGTGCAGGAGAAGGACGACTCGGAGCAGCGCCCCGTGTTCACGGAGGACGGCTACACTTTTGTCTATCTCAAGGTGCGGCTCTGCTTCTCTGCGGCTCCCGTACGCGTCCTCCCCTCCTCTCGCCTGTTCTGCTGCTCCACTGACCTCCTTCTGTCTGTGGATATGTGTGTGTGGTTGTGTCCATTCGAGTAGCACAATAACCTGTATCTCATGACGGTGACCAAGGTGAACTCGAACGTGGCGCTCATGCTCATGTACCTGAACCGCATCTGCCAGGTCTTCCGCGAGTACTTTGGCGAGTTGGAGGAGGAGAGCATCCGCGACAACTTCGTCATCATCTTTGAGTTATTGGACGAGACCATGGACCACGGCTACCCTCAGACTACGGAGGCGCGGATCTTGCGCGAGTACATCACGCAGGAGGGTCATCGACTGGAGGCAGCCCCACGTCCACCCACGGCGCTCACGAACGCCGTGTCGTGGCGCTCGGAAGGTATCAAGCACCGCAAGAACGAGATCTTCCTGGACGTGGTGGAGAAGCTCAACTTGCTCGTGTCCAGTAATGGGACGGTCTTGCACTCGGAGATCATCGGCGCTGTGAAGATGAAGTCCTTCCTCTCAGGGATGCCCGAACTCAAGCTGGGGCTGAACGACAAGGCGCTGTTTGAAGCCACGGGGCGTAGTTCCAGCAAGGGCAAAGCCGTGGAGATGGAGGACATCAAGTTCCACCAGTGTGTGCGACTGGCACGCTTCGAGACGGACCGCACTATTTCGTTCATCCCGCCTGATGGAGAGTTCGACCTCATGACGTACCGCTTGGCCACGCACGTCAAGCCGCTCATTTGGGTGGAAGCTGTCGTGGAGCCACACTCACGCTCGCGTATCGAGTACATGGTGAAGGCCAAGTCGCAGTTCAAGAGCCGCAGCATCGCCAACAACGTGGAGATCGTGATCCCCGTGCCGCCCGACGTGGACTCGCCCAGCTTCAAGTGCAGCATTGGCTCCGTGACGTACGTGCCTGACCGCGACGCTATCGTCTGGACCATCAAGCAGTTCAACGGGTCGAGGGAGTACCTCATGCGCGCGCACTTTGGCCTGCCCAGTGTGGACAACCACGAGGCCACGGACGACTGGAAGGCGCCCATCCAGGTCAAGTTCGAGATCCCGTACTTCACCGTCTCGGGCATCCAGGTGCGCTACCTCAAGATCATCGAGAAGAGCGGGTACCAGGCGCTGCCCTGGGTGCGCTACATCACGCAGAACGGTGACTACCAGCTCCGCATGTCCTAGACGTCTCAGTGGGGATAGCCAGCACCAGGTACGCTTCGCCGGAGTGCAGTGGGCGCTGCACAAGCAGTTGACGACTTGGCTAACGCAGGGTGGGCACGTCCCGAACATGGCTACCGGTAGAAAAGCACGAGCTTGAGGGAGGTGACGGCCGACCTGGCTGCACATTTGGCGGCTTAGAACTCGAGGGAAGCACAGATCAGCGAGCAGGAACGTACCGACTGGAGCTGGGTGGGCTGGAGGTGTCCTGGGGAATGGCAAACATGTACATGAGTTGTTGCTTTGCTTGGGCTGTGCCTCGTTTGCTGGCTCAGCGCCACTCCGAGCTACAGTGCACCGACAAGGGATGCAAGCGACACGTTCTCACTCTCTCGCCTCAACCTTCCTTCGTGGTCTCTACTTGTTTATCGTCTCGCATTCTCGTGTTCGTTCACGCGTCCTACGCCCGACTGCTCCACTGCTTCTGCGTCTGCTTCTGCACGTGCTTACCGGTGCGCCAGGTTCGTGGACAGCGCCGACATGGCCTTGGCCTTGCCGTCCGGCACCATGAAGAGAACCAGCGGCTTCTCGTCCGAGAGGTAGGGCTGGTCCACGCGGAAGTAGCCGCGACGCTCCAGCTGCACCACGTCGTCCACCTTGGCGTTACGCAGCTCATGGTCGCCCACGGCATGCATCTCGGCGCGCGTGACCGGCGTCAGGTAGTCCTGGAAGTTGTCGCCCTCCTCCAGCTTAGGCTTGTTGAGCAGGTGGTCAAACTCCACCAGCGTGATGGGCACCAGGTCGGGCACGTCCGCGAGCCACGTCACCTTGAGCTTGGTCTTCTTGAAGTCGCCCTCCGGGTGGTTCTCCGCCTCCACGCTCGCGATGCTACCGTCCGCGGCCTTGTTGAGCTTCTTGATGATAATGTTGCCGTGGCGCATGAGCGTCACCTCCTCGCCCTCCGAGAAGAGCGCCACGTCGTCACGCTCCAGCAGCAGCTTATTGCAGAAGCGCATCATCTTGTTGCCCATGGACGGGTCCTTCGGGTGGCGCGCCACAGGCAGACCCACGACCTCGCTCGACACGTTCGTCAGCAGGAGGGGCACGGCCGTCTCCTTGGCCAGCGCAAAGTAGCGCGGAGCCTTGGGGTCCAGCACGCGCTTGTTGAGCGTCCAAAACTTGTCCCACTCCATGTCCGTGATGCGGCGCGACGCGCCCTGGCTCAGGATGAATTCACGGAGAGCCTCCACCTGCACGCCGCGACGCAGCACGCCCTGCACCGTGGGGAAGCGCGGGTCGGTCCAACCCTCCACGTGGCCATTGTCCACGAACCACTGCAGCTTGCGCTTAGATAGCACCGAGTACACAAAGTTCATGCGCGCGAAGCCCTGGATGTGCACCTTGCGCAGGCCCAGTGCCTCCAGCACCCACTGGTACTGGAAGTCACGGTCGTTGTACTCCGTCGTGCGCAGCGCGTGGGTCACGCCCTCCAGCGAGTCCACGATGGGGCACGCCAGGTCGTACGTCGGGTACGCCTGGTACTTGGTGCCCGTGCGGTGGTGCGGCGTCGGGTTCAGACGGAAGAAGACCGGGTCGCGCATCGTGGCGTTCTTGCTCTTCATGTCGATCTTGCCGCGCATGCAGAAGCCCTGGGCCTCCGGTGCGTTCTTGAGCATCTTCTCGAACAGCGCCAGGTTCTCCTCGGGTGTCGTGTTGCGGCACTTGGACTCAATACCGGCCAGACGCTCCTCGCGCATCTGCTCCTGCGCCGTGTTGTCCATGAAGGCCTTGCCCTCGCGCAGCAGCTGACGCGCGTAGTCCGCCAGCTTGGGGAAGTAGTCCGACGTGTACGTCACCACGTCCGGCACTACGTCCACGCGCTTCAGGTCCGCCAGGATACTCTGCTCGAACTCGTCCTTCTCCTTCGACGGGTTCGTGTCGTCGAAGCGCACGATCAGCTTGCCGTGGTAGTGGCGCGCGTAGTAGTTGTTCAGCATGCAGGCCTTGATGTGGCCAATGTGCAGGTATCCAGACGGCTCCGGAGGGAAGCGCGTGACCACCTGGCCGTCCACGGCGTCCTTGAGCGGCGGGCAGCTGCCTGAGCTCTTCACCTTCGCGGCGCCGGGGGCAGCAGGAGCCTTCACGGGCTTCAGGCTCTTCAGCGCCGAATCCACCTTACCGAAGAGTGCCTCCTGGCCCTGCAGGTGCGCCAGCCAGCGCTCCACGTTCGGGAAGGCCGACAGGTCCAGCTTCTTGAGCTGTGGCGCCAGCACCGCCCACACGCCAACGTCCGCCAGCGATAGCGCGTGGCCAACGATGAACGTCTGCGTCTTGAGCACGCGGTTGAGCATCTGCAGTCCGCCGTCGTCCTCAACCTCGGCGCCAAGACGCGTGAGGGCAAAGTCCAGCCACGCGTCAATCTGCGAAGGCGGCAGGGCCGCCTCCGACACTGCTGCGTCCTTGGGCGCCACGCCGTACAGCCCCAGCGCCGGCTTGGTGCGCGCCAGGAAGCGCGCCACGGCAAAGTCGCCCGACACGATGCGGCCGTCCGCCAGCGTCAGCGTGGGCACCACGGCCGCACTCGCCTGGTCGCGTCCAAGGTTGCGGAAGCCCGGCGCGTACTGGACCAGCTGCGCCATCACGTAACTCGCACGGGGCAAGGCGCCGGCGCTGGAGAACACGATCACGCCGTCGTCCTCCGCCTTGGGCACGGGCAGCTCCATGCCAACCACGCCCGCCTTCTTGGGCTTCTTGCCAGCCGCCGCCGCCGCAGCAGCAGCAGGGGCCTTCTTGGCAACCTCCGGAACGGGCTCGCCGGCCTTGAGCGCGTGCTTCTGCGCTTTCTTGCGCTCCTTGTTGAGCTCCTTCTTGGACTTCTTGGACGGGTCCTTGGGCTTCTGGTCCTCCTTCTTGACCTCCTTCTTCTCCTTCTTGGCCTTGGGCGGCGGGCCAAAGTCCTTCCCGGTGACCGTCTTGAACTCGGCCTTGAGCGCCAGCAACTGCGCCACGGCCTCCTTGATCTCGTCCGCTTTGGACGGGTCCTTGGCCGCCTTCAGCTCGCGCACGCGGTCGCCCGCGGCGCCGATCTGCGCCGTCAGCTCGGCCTCCGTCGCCATCTTTCCCTCCTCTCGCTGCTGCTTGAACCGCTTCTGGCTGCGCTTCCTCTCCACGCGGCTTGTTGCCTACTGGAGGAGAGCAGCCCTTCAGCCCAGCAGCGTTTGCTGTTGCTCAAAGAGGGTGGATCCGCGACAACGGCGCGGCGGAGTGATGGTCGCCGAGGATATACGGTAAAGAAATGGATTCCAGCGTAAGGTTCCGCGTTGGCCCGTTATATTCGGATCCAGAGCGAGCGTACTTAGTGGGCTTTCCCTGCTCCTTCCGCTCAGAGTGCAGGTGAAAACTACTCGTGAGACGAGGAGCACGTATTTTATAAGTAAGTTACATCTACGCTCGGGAATTGGGTGCATACGCGACTAAGTACGGATCCTTCGTTTGGCCTTGACATGAAGGCGAGGCACCGGCATGAAGCGCCGCGCCTGCAAGCCCAGTCCCAGCGTCCGCAGGCTCACATCCACGCATGCCGCATGCACGCCTCGCACCTCCAATGGAGGCCCAATGTCTCCGCGGGTGGGTTCTCGGATGCAGAAAAGGTCGCCCACCCATTAGCAGGCCCGAAGCGAGCGTACCGGGCACCTGGCACCCCATAAACCAGACGCAAGACCCCACGCCCCTCGGCCAACTTGACTTCCACGCGGATTCTCTTGGCCGCCCGCTGCCGTTGTGCCGTGTTGTACGCTCTCAATAGGCTCCGCAGCAAGGAAGCAACGTCAGGGGGTTGCTGAACTCCTGGCTGGAAAGCACTGGATGCTGGCGCTAGGACGACAGACGCGACGAAACCGGCGTCTTGGCTTGCGTCCAACCTCGCTACTGAGTCCGCCCACGCTAGAACGAAAGGGTCTAACAAAGCTGGTCTCCAAGCTGTGCGCACTGGGACTGCGCTGCCTGGTCGCAAGCCCGTTGCGTTACGAAGCAAAGGCATTGGCGGTGCTCCTGGCCTTGGCGGTGCTCCTGGCCTTGGCGCAGCCACGCATTACTCGCAAGGGTGAACTATCACAGGAACGCCAGGCAGAGGCGATCGCTTCTTCGGTGGTCGCAAACAGCGTGGCGTCTTGTCCCCGTTGGACTGTGCTGCTTGGGGCGTTCACAGCTTACCACGCTTCAGAAGTTGCCTTTTCTCGTGACGAGCCATCACTCCTCCACCAGAATGATGCTCTAGTATCCGCAAGCGCGTCATCGTCGTCGTCATAGAGGGACTGCTAGTCTGTCGGACTGGAGCCACAAAGCAAAGAGCGCACACTCTTCACCAGGAGCGTCAATGCTGCTTTGTGACGCCAGCAACCACCGTATTGCAGTGGTCTTCCTGGACCTGTAGGTCTGGTTTGGAGAAGTGTGTCCACGATAAATTACTTGTTTATAGCTCTCTCTTTCTCTTGAGAGCCACTCACTGGGTCTTCGGGGAGTATGGAGTGGACAGTGAACGAGGGCCATCCACAAGGAGGCGAATATGGATCGGTGGCGTTGGGCCGAAGGACGAGGTAAAATACCCCAATTGAGCGTGACGGTATCAAGCTGACAGGAAACGACACCAAACCAACGACAGAGATCGCACTACCAGGCTGAGCCAAGGTTCCCACCACAAACTTCGTCGATAAGCAATGCATTCATCGCTGGAGACAGGCGGGGACGATGAGCGCAAGAACTGGCGCGAGTGTCATCGTGTACGGCTCGCCACTCGTCGCTAACTGCTCGGTGATAGCCTGTCTGGGTTCTTCGGTCCGGCTCGACGCGAAACAAGCACCAAGACGCAAGCCCAGGCGTGGCGTCCGAAGTGCTAAGACGACCTCACTTGACTCTTTGCCTGCCCACTTCTCCCTCATATACATCAACCAAGCATTACCCTGTCTCTTCGGTTCGGGAGCTCCAAGAGAGCTTCGCCCAGGCACAAGCATGAACGCTCCATGCATGCACACCCATTGGCAGGTGGATCGAGGCCTGGGATCGAGGACGAGCCGACTTTTCGCGGGAAAACTCACACGTGGACACTGGTTGGATGAAGGGAAAGACTCCTGGGCCTTGATCTGTACTTCCCGCTGTACTTGTCACCTGAAGATCTTCATCGAAAGGCGGCTGACCCTCATCCTTTGCCTTGGTGGTCGTTCGAGCCATCTTCGTGAGCCGGTCTGGCTATTGTGGGTTGAAGCCATCCTCTCGTTCCAGTTTGGGTCAGGTAGAACGGGAAGAACATCACGCCTCTAATTCTCCTTCTCTTCCCAACTCTTCTGCAGTCTGGATGGCTGGGAGCATCTCGGGGTTAAACGATAGTTCTTAGCAGAGCAACCACACAACACCACAGAAACTCGAGGCAAACGTTCTAATCACACACAGAGTGACGCCAGGCGCTCGTACATCTGCTACCCTGGCCTTCTTGGTCTCATCAAACCCGCAACTGAAACCTGGGAGTACCGAACATCCTGGTCTCTTCTTCCTCTCGGTGTATCGGGAATTACAGCCCAGTCAAGTAACAACTCGTTTAGATTGAACTGCGCCTCCATATGCTCCGAAGTTACTGCGAGATACCAAAGTGCCGACCTGGCTCTAGAAGACAAACCGTTTGCTGTTTGGGTCGATGTGTGCGAGCAAGCTCACGCGCAACGAACAACCGCGGAGCAGGCGTTTCCGGACACCCGAACTCCAGGAGCCTGAGTGAGCAGCTGTTCGTTCTTCAGGTAGATATACTGCGCGAGGCGCTCACGTCACGTCACGTCGCGGTCGAGCGTCAGGCTGCAGTGCGAGCACGAATAGATCTTGCTGGTGCTGCCGTGGTTAATTATCCCGCAGCACGAGCATGTTGTCACTGAGTGGTGCTCTTCGCACTGGGTCCGCGACTTGTCCTTGACCCGCTTAGAGTGGGTGGAAGACTCGGGGTCTTGAGCGGCCGGGGCCATGTCTCCCTTGAGCGCTGGTCGACCGACCACCCCCACCACGCCGGTCGATCTCCCGTCGAGAGAGAAGTTTGGGGAATGAACGAGGGAGTGGGTCGAGGAGGTGGTGTCGCGTGCTTGGGCGTGGAGACACAGGAATGGGTCGGCAGTAGCTCGCAAGACTGGGAGCGAATTGAATATCGGCCATGCAAGCAGGAGGTTAGCTACGACTGACTGAGAAGATCGTCCAGCAACAAGTGGGGCTGAGTATTGCTCAAAGTTGGTTGATCGTGGTTTCGTACGTTTGACGAGCAGCTGATAGGCAAGATCCCAGGTTATGGAGGCGCTACAGCAGCTCCGGCGCCATTTTTGCTCCCCTTACCACACTTAGTGCCATCCGTTTCAAACTTGAAGTGGGTGCCAAAGCAAAGATCGAAACCTCGAAAGAAACATTAGCGCTCCCTTCAAAAGTTCCGGCGACCTCTGCCACCCCCGCGCTGTACGTTACTGAAGCAGAAGAAGCGCCTCGACCTTTGAACTCACCTCACATACGTCACCGCCTCGGGTCAGAACGCAAGCTTCAGCTCTACTCTCAGTTCCCGATTCTTCGTGCCCTGCGCGCACATGCGGCTGAGCCGCCGGGACGAGCGTCCAGAGGCGCTTGTGGGTGCCAAGCCGCGCTGTCCGTCGATCGAAGACGAGCAAGCGTTGCCCATACTGGAGCGCCGCAGCAGCGCCCGTCTGAGTACAACAGACGAGCTTAAAGGCGAGCTGCACGTCTGGGTCTATGAGGCTCGAGGACTCCAACCAGAGCATTGGCCGGTACCTGAAGCACTCTATGGACTACATGGTCTACGAGTACGTTGTTCGCTGTTGGGCGCCGTACAGGAGTCTCCGCGTCAAGTGAGCGGTGGCGCATCCTGTCCTGCGTGGCGTCGACCGCAGGATGCAGCACGTGACGGCTCCCGTGGGCATTTCGCCTGGGCGTTGGGTCAGTCCATGGACGTGGGCAGCCGGCAGAACTCCATGGAGGTTGAGATCACTGCGTGTCGTCTACAGATCGAGCTCTTGTGTGGCCACAGCGTCGTTGGAGCTGCCAGCGTCGAATTGACCGGGTTACTAACGGACAACCACTCTGAGACCGCTCGTCTGGCGCCCCACTGGCTGTCACTGGAGGACTCGGACGCTGGGCTACTACACGTGGCGCTCGAGTTCAACTCAGCGCCAGATCCACAGCAGAAACAGTGCTACGATGACAAGTATGAAAAGGTGGAGAGCGCCAATAACAACACGCAGACGCCTGGAGCCAGCAGCAGCGAAGTGCCCGAGTCTCCGAGCCCTCAAGACAAAGAACCAGCGAATGCCGTCAATGGAAGCGTGCGAGCGTGTTTCAAGTTGCAAGGACTGGAGGACGTGCAAACAGCCCAATCTTGGTGTGACCAGCGTCTGGAGACGGCAATGTCGTTCGCGCCGCCGTCTCCAGCGGGCAGTGAGGTGATTGTGGCTCACAGTGGTGGCGTGACCATGTACATCCCGACGCCAGGAGGTGGATCTCCGTCCAAGTCCCGAGAATCACCGGCGTCTGTGCCCAAAGCTGGAGTCAGGACGGCCGTCTTTGGTCCGCAGACGGACGGAGAACAAGAACGACTGCTGGACGAGCAGCTCTGGGACTTGTACCACTTTGGCATCTCCAGCGAGCGGGCTGAAAGCAAATCGGACACGGACAAACGCGAATATGGCGAGCCGATCGTGGGTCGAGAGACCAGTGTCCGCGTCAGTGACGCATTGGCCTACAACACCTTCATCCGAGACATGGAGAGCGCGCTGATGACCACGGACGCCAGTTGTTCCAGCACCGAGGATGCGTGTGGACCAGTGGTGCCCCTCAAGCTTCGCCCAGAGCTCCGCCTCCAGCAACAGAAAACCCACCAACCACTGGCAGTCAGCAGTCCGAACGACCGCAGTCCGGGGTGTCAAACCTTCAACACTAGTCCGTCCTCAGGCGTCGCCCCTCGACGATGCCGCAGATCCACCTTGTCGCCTCCTAAAGGCCCTGGCGTCGTACTTTTCGACCCGGAGAGCCTACCAGAGCGTATTCTGTCTACCAGACTCCACGGCAAGACCGGTTGTCAGCCAAAATCAGCAACGGAGCCGCGACGCCGCTCACTGCCAATCACCAGCCTCTCCACGCAGCAACAGTCAGTCCGGCAACAACAGCAATCGCCTCAGAAGTTGTCACACGCGCGGAGTTCGTCGCTGCATTCGCTCAACGACTTGTACCTGTCTCGAGCTGCTGAAAACGTTCCACCCGGTTTGAATGATGATGCCACTTCTAGTGCCAACTACGCGGCTCGAGGGGGCTCAGCCCGAGCCACGACGCGTCGCCACTCGGGCAGCACTGTGGTGTCGGTGAACGGGGCCCCGCTGTGTGTGGGTCAGTTCCTCAACGTGGGAGCTGTACTTGGCGTGGTGCGCTATGTGGGTGCAACACGCTTCGCTACAGGCACGTGGGTGGGAATTGAACTGTGCGAGCCTAAGGGCAAGAACAGCGGCGTGGTGGCTGGCCAGCGCTACTTCCGCTGCGCCGAGAACCACGGCATCTTCCTGCGCGCCAGTCGACTGGGACTCTCGCCACAGTAAGCCAAGAGAACGCCACAACAGAGTCGACTGCGTTCACAGAGGTCCAAGGCGATGGGAAGCCCCGGGTCCACCACAGAGGAGTCACAGTCGTTTGCTACGTCCACTGCAGACTTGGACAAGAAAGGTATGCATGGGGAGAGAAGGGTGGTGCAGGTCGCAATGCAGCGCTATAAACTCCCCCAGCCGGCTTCCGAGCACTCTCGAGCGAGTTGCTGGCTGATATAAGGGGAATAGATCTCTCTCAGTCTCTTACCGGGTGACGGCATAACATCGCGCGCTGTGCTGGCGAGCCGTTTCGACTTGAAGCGAGGTTTCTTGCTGGCAGTTGATTTGCCAGCTTCGCTGCATATAATTTACGAGGGTATCTTATGTGGCAGGATACTTCATGTCACAAGGAGCAGTAGGCTGCTGTGGAAAACTGTTCTATCCAATGATCGTGTTGAGTATTTCATTGCGAAGGATATGCTTGGTGGCGTCCCGCTTCAACCAGCTGCGCAGACTACTCCACGCTGGGGCTGCTGCTGGTTGCGGTAGGAAAGCACAACTTGGAGGCCTCGATCTATTGCACCAAGGCTGCCAGTGCGTGCTATGCTAAAACTACTCGTGTGATTTGTCCGCCGTCTGCTTGGTGGTGACGAAGTGGCATTGCATTGCAGTCGTCGGACATGGAAATACCCGCCGAAAATATAGACCCCTTGGAGGCTCCTATCTCCAAGCTGAAACAGTGATGTGACCTTTCTTGGCCAATTGCAGAGCTATCATCCACGCTTTGCATGAATCAGTCGTATCTTGAGAACTGAGTTTGGAGCCAGAAGGAGACCTGCAATTGGTCCCGAAGTAGGTCCTGCCTGTTTTTGGAGAGGACAGCAGCCGTGCAATTGGTCCACGCCACTCCTCTCACTTTGTCCGACGGGTAAGGTTGTATACCCCTTGCCCTCAGCCTCCAATTTTTGTGACGCTAGCGCGTGGATTACGCGACTTCGCGTGCACTGACAAGTTACCCGAGACATGCGGTCCACCCAGAAACATACTTCCTTCCACTTCCGTGGATACTTTCTCAAGACAGCCCTCACTTCAATCCGTTAAAACGCGTGCCTACGGGGCCGGCCACGCCACAAGCACACAAGCACACAAGCGCAAGAGCACTTGCAGACGCTCGCCCACGACACCAGGCGCCCACGACACCAAGCGCCACAGCCACAGCCGCAGCCGCAGCCGCAGCTACAGCCATGACTCCACGCGTGTTACTCCGGTGTGTCCCTCGCTCTCCGCAGGCCCATATCCCGTATAGCCCCACGCTAACGCGCTCTTTATCCCATGCAGCACCTGCTGGCCTAATCGCAGACACGCAGTATGGGCCGCAGCATCCCACATGCAGCCATCCCGCTCCCTCCACGCTCTTCCACAATCCGTGGCCCCAGTCACACGTGGCTGCAGCTTGCAGCCAGTCACCAAGCGCTGGCACTCTGGCCACGGCCACAGTCATGGCGTGTTGGGGCTGGACGAACCGGAGGAAGACGCCGAGGCCCGCGCGCTTCGACTGCGACTGTCGGCCGCTGACGTGGCTGCCGCAGACCGCATCACGTGGCTGGGTGTGGCGCTTAACGTGGCTCTCAGCGGCCTTAAAGGCGCGGCCGGCGTGGCTTGCCACTCTTCCGGGCTCTTAGCAGACGCGGTTCACTCCCTGAGCGACCTGGTTAGCGACGGTGTGACGCTCGTGGCGCTCAAGTACTGCGCTCGACCCGCGGACGGCCAACAGCCATACGGTTACGGGAAATACGAGACTATGGGAGCGTTATCCGTATCGCTATTGCTGGTGGGCGGGTCGCTGGGCATTGTGGTCCATTCGCTGGACTCGCTACTGGTGCTGCTGGAACCTGCGACTGCCGTGGCCGTCCAGCCGGCGGAATTGGCGAAACTGGTGGACCACGTGGATGTGGATACTCTGGAAGCTGTGCAGACACTGGCGGAAGCTTCGGCTCAGGAGAGCATACGGGTGCATCCAGCGGCTCTGGGCATTGCGGCACTGTCCGTGGCAGCCAAAGAGGCGCTGTTCCGGTCCACTCTGGCCATTGGCCGGCGCGTGCAGTCCAGTGTCCTGGTGGCCAATGCGTGGCACCACCGCAGTGATGCAGTGACGAGCGTGGTGGCCACAGCGGGCATTGGACTCAGCTTAGCTGGGTTCCCGCTGTTTGACCCACTTGCAGGCATGGCTGTAGGCGGGATCATCCTGAAAATGGGCGGC
Source organism: Halophytophthora batemanensis (assembly GCA_023338225.1). NCBI lineage: Eukaryota > Oomycota > Peronosporomycetes > Peronosporales > Peronosporaceae > Halophytophthora > Halophytophthora batemanensis. The sequence goes on along the minus strand of JAADYK010000841.1, from coordinate 406 downwards.
GAGATCGGCTGGGCTGCTACGAAGGAGCTCTGTGACGCCCAACTGCCGGATACCATTGTTCGTAGCTTGTGGACGGCGGTGGACACTGTGGTGACTCGGAGTGGCGGTGAACTGCGTGCGGTGCGGCGACTGCGCAGTCGAAAGGTGGGGAGACATGTCCACGTGGACCTAACGCTGGTGTTGGGGGTGGATGCGGACGGACAGCCGCTCACAGCGCATCGAGCGTGTGAGTGGCAACAGCAAGTCAAGAACGCCATCCAGAGAGAGGTGCCACGCGTCCAGGACGTCCTGATAGAGATCGTGGAGGACCACGAGCACGAGCACGAGCACGAGCACGACAATGACCACGACCACGACCACGACAATGACCTCGACCATGGCCACGAGCAGAAGCATGAGAGAGCTG
>JAADYK010000840.1:0-13587 GCA_023338225.1 Halophytophthora batemanensis | reverse complement strand
GTTGTGATCTTGCGCCGTCAGGATCCATGTCTCCCTTGCGCGCTGGTTGACCGACTACTCCCACCACACTGGTCGATCCCTCATGTAGAGAAGAGCTAGGGAAATGAGCGAGGGTGTGGGGCGAGGAGGTCTTGTCGCGTGCTTGGGTGTGGAGGCGCAGGAATAGGTCGGCAGTAGCTCGCAGGACTGGGAAGGAATGGACAAGAAGCTCGCAACGCGGCAACTCGGGGCTTCTTTGGTATCACGAGCAGTTGATAGGCGAGATCCCATCGTACCTGCGGTTGGCCCATTCTGGCCTTGATGTGGGTGAGTAATCGAGGACGAGGTGCACCCAAATGAGGGTAACTCGTGGGAACTCCGTGGTAGATTGGGAACACCCGAGCGGTTGCCATTTCCAACGTCGACACGACGGAGATGCCCAAACGAGCCGAGAGGAAGCCAGCACGCGCGTTTCAAACTGCCAAGCACCTCCACGACCCCAGAAAGGCAGCAGGGCGGCGGGATAAGATGGCGCGGCCTGTGCGTCTTGGCACGGGGTCGCGGACGGAGCTGGCGGCGGAGCTGACGGCGGAGCTGGCGACTCGCCGCCTGGTCCAGCATTCCCCCCAGACCCATGGCGTGTTTTCCCCGCGACGCCCGCAGTGTCTGATCAGAGCTGCGGCGGTTCCAGTCCACGCGCGCTTCTCGAGTGATTAGCGACTCGAGTACTCGCTTTGGGCTGTAGCTATGACGCGACTGAGTGGCTTAGGGGGTGATACGGCTGGCGGAAGTGAGACTCTGGCCCCCAATGGCGGTGGCCCCGTTGCCGCTGCGGTGAACCTTCCTGCCCTCTTGGCGCCATCGCCGCTGGACGAGAACGAGCGCAAATTCTCTCCCATGCCGCCGCAGCGCGGAGCCAAAGCGTACGCCAAGAAATCCCAGCACGTGAATGACGGCCGCATCCAGCTAGAGCCACTGCGACCTCCCACGGCTGGCGGAAGTCTCGGGGGCGGCCGGGCCAGTGCTCGACTAAGTGTAAGTTCGTCCTCGGGCCAGGTGTCCTGGGACTCGAACGTGCTGGAACCCGGCAGCACCATATCGGAGAATATGGATGCGCTGCAGGCGCTGGACTGCAAGCTGCAGTTCTACAAGGCGCTGGCTGCGCTGAAGCTGCGCGACGCGGCACAGTCGGAGCAGAGCTTAAGGCGCTCCCTCACGGGTTTATTGGTGTCTGCCACTGCAGCGCTGGATGCCGACGCACTGGTGCTTTATGCGCTCTCGGGCGCTTCAGCGTCGCTCCAGCTTGTAGCATGCTCCAAACCCGGGCTCGCAGACTTTCACGTGGCTCTGGAGACCTTTGCGTTGCGAGATTTTGTCGCACAGGGCAGCTCTAGCAACGGCGACTCGACGGGACTGGCGGCATATTACGTGGGAGACCTCCAACACTGTGAGCACTACGATGTCGCCAACGACGTGGATTCGCTGCTGGGTTTCTCTACCTCCAGTGTACTTGTCGGTGTGTTGCCGGATGCATCGGGGGAACCACGCTTTGTACTGGAAGCCAGGAGCGCGCGGGAGCAACAGATTTTCTCCAAGGAGCTCTTCAACACAACTCTCACGACGGTGGACAACGTTGTGTTCCCGTTCGAGCTACAGCAGCAACTGATGCACCAGGCACAGACACATTCAGCGCTTGACGAGGTACTCCAACAAGCTGCAGGACTAGAAGCGACGGGCGAGGAGTCAAACGAGGCCGAGTCGCCTCAGACATCAGCAGAAGTAGCCAAAGTAGAGGTTGACTACTTGCACTCGCCGGATGTGGGACAGCTCACGACGCAAGTGCTGGCCGCCACGCAGTCACTGATGGGTGTGTGTCTTCTGGAGCTCAGTCCTGATTCCCACAGCTGTGAAGCGCTGTCCGTTAGCGGCACGGGCTTCGAGGGAGACCTGCAGACAGCCTTGTGCGATACAATTTCCACGGACAAGTCGCTCTTCCAGCGGTTGCTGGAGACTTCAGGCGATTGCGATAGCGTGGACTTGACTCAGGAGACGACATTGCAAACCGTGCTGGGCCTCGAGTGCTACGCAGACGCTTCACTCACGTTCCTGCCCGTGCCCCGTGGTAGCTGCATGCGTCCGAGTGGGCTGCTTTGTATCTCGAAAAGCGCGTCGACGGACGTCGCCACTGCTTTGACGCTGACCGTGGTGCCCCAGTTGCAGCTGCAGCAGCGACTGAGGCCCATTCTGGCCGCAGTGGGGTTGGCTCTGGAGGCCAAGCAGCGCGTGGACGATCTACGAGCATCCACGCGCCAGAAGAGGCAGCTCCTGGCACTTTGTCGCTCACACTTCTTGGTGGAATCGGTACGAGATCCGTCCAGTCTCGTGGCGCTCATCTGTGAGATCGGCGGTGCTGTCTTCCATACGCGCCGCGTGACGCTTTACGTGGCTGATACAATCAAACGCGAGCTCTGGAGTCTCAGCTCACTAGGCAGTGTCAATGGCCTGCGAATCCCGTTCGGTCGCGGCATCGCCGGCACTGTGGCTGCCACGAGAGAGGTGCTGCGAGTACACCGGCCGTACGAAGACCCGCGGTTCGACCGATCTTTCGACGCCAAGCTGGGTTTCAAGACCGAGTCGCTCCTGACGCTCCCAGTACTGGATCGCTCCGGCGAGACGCTAGGCGTGCTTCAGGCCGTCAACTTTGGTCAATTCCCAGCTGTGAGCCCCGCTGTAGCTCTGTACGATACGGAGGTACTGGGTGTCTACACACGACTGGTAGCGCACGCACTGCGCGTGAACTCGTCGCTCATCATCTTTGCCAAGGTGCAGGCCGACTACTGGGTCAACCGCGCCGGCATGGAGGACAGTCGCGACCAGAGCAACGGTCAGCGGCGTGGGGGGACTCAGGACACGGAACAGTTAACTCTAGATGACTCGGAGCTGGGTGGTGAGGCCAAGCATGATGTGGCCAGCGTTCATTCGCTGCTGGACCTCAGCGGCTTCGACGAGGCCAAGTGCGTGCCCCGCAACAAGTGGAGCACCTTTGCCTATGCTTGCTGGGCGCTGGGTCGCTTCCTGTCGCTGCGTCGACCATCTGGAGAACAAACGAAGTGTTTGGAGCCGTTCCAGTTCCTCCCGCGCCAGCGTTCAGCAAGTGACGAGCCGGATGATGTCGATAATGTTGAGACGGGCAAGCGCAGTTCGCGTGGGGTCACTAGACGTCGCACAGCTTCCGTAGTGTGCGTGGGTCGCACCAACTCGCTCATCAACCGCTGGCGACGCACGACCATGGGACAGACTGGTTTGGGGCCCGTGGAAGAGCTCTTAAGCGAAAACTTCGACCCGCTGACCCAATCCGTGGCTGAGCTGGAGAACCACGCGTTCCAGCTCTTTGATTCGCTGCTGCTACTGGACACATTCCGCATCGCGGAGCGCACGCTGCGCAGCTTCATCGGAGAGCTCGCGGGTCGCTATCGCAATGTGCCGTACCATAGCTTCTACCACGGCTTTGATGTAGCGCTGGGCGCCTTTGCGCTGCTGCGTTCGTCTGAGGTACTGGGCGTGGTGAAGGAACTGGAGGCGCTCAGTCTGCTGCTCGCTGCGCTGGGCCACGACGCCGACCACCCGGGCAACGACAATCAGTTCGAGGTGGACTCGAACTCGCCGCTCGCGCTCTGCTACAACGACATCTCGGTGCTGGAGAACCACCATGCTGCCACCACCTTCGCCGTGCTCAAACGTACGTCACTTTCTCCCCTCCTCCCCATTTTGCTCTGTGGATTGTTGGCTCAGGACTGTTGGTGATTAAACCGAACTGACCTTCGACCTGTGTGTGTGATCAAACAGTGGAGGGTTGTGACGTGCTTCGCGCCCTGAGCGCCAATGCACGCGTGACGGCGCGCACACACATGGTGCGTTGCATCCTGGGCACGGACATGAAGCACCACTCGCGACTACTGGCGGAGTTGGCTACCGTGGCTACCGTGGAAGACTTTGAGTCGGTAGCCGACGGCCGTCAGTTGCTGCTCAACACGCTCATCCACGGTGCCGACTTGAGCTCCGTAGCGCGGCCGCTTCCCGTGGCGCTCAAATGGGTAGCGAGAGTGTGCGAAGAGTTCTCGCAGCAAGCAGCGCGATCAGAAGAGCTCGGGTTGTTTGTACCGCCGCATTTGCTCAATCTGGACGACGAGGCTGCGCGCTGCCGACTGCAGATGAACTTCATCGACTACCTCGTCGCGCCGCTCTGGACTGCCATCGCCGGTCTTCTGCCCGCCGCGCGCCCCACACTCGCACACTTGCGTGCCAACCGCGAATACTTTAGTCACCAGGCCTCAGCGCTCACCGCAAGACGACCGGCCTCCCCAATAGCCCCCGAAACAACAGCAACAGCAGCAGAAGAGGTAGAAGCGTCAGAGGCCTCAGAAGCCTCAGAAGCGATATAGGTAGTAGAAGGCCGGCCAGAGCCGTGACTAATTCGCAAGCAAGCGTCGTTGCGACCGTGTTTCGCGGCCGTCTGGGGCGACGCACACAAGCGTCGCGCCCTCTGGTCGGACAGAGTTCGTTAGCGTCAAGGCCAGATCTTGCTTACAGGCGTCTCAATTGGAGCATGTGGGGTGCATGGCTGGCGATCGGGCTGGTGGCGGGCGGTGTGGCGCTGCTGCTGCTGGGACTAGCGGCGCAGGACGCAGCGAATGCGGACGAAGCCGCCGCGTTCTTTGTTTGGTTCCCACGGTCGGACGCCACACCCACGGCTTTTGAACACACTACGGGGTTGACGTTCGCCATGGACGCGCCGGAGCTCGTGAGCTTCTACCTCTGGAACGTGACCAATGCTGTAGCACTGTTGTCGAGTGCGGCAACGCAGCCAGAGCTGCAGCAGCTCGGGCCTTACGTGTACGAGAAGCGCTCACGCAAACGCAACGTGCGCTTCTCGCCGTCCACAGACACGCGATTTGATCCGGACAACTATGGCGTCGTGCATTACGAGGTTGCCAGCACTTTCCATTTCTCCCACGAGCGCTCCAACGGCTCGGATACTGATCACGTCGTGACGCTCAATACCACGTACGTGCGTCGACTGACCAAACTGCGCGCTCAGCAGGCGCTGTCCGAGCGCTTCCTGGCCGCCGAGTTCGCACACCAGCACATCCGTGACTACACGCGGCATCTACAGACTCAAGTGCTGGCCGATGCCAAGATACGTGCACTACGAGCACTACTGCCGGAACTGGTGACTGGGGCACGGCGCGAGGGACTGGGAGCCGTGGTTGCGCGTCAGCAACGGCGCGTAGCAGACGCCGGCCTGGCGCAGCCGCTAGTGCGCATGCTGGCATTGACCCGCACTGCCCGCATCCCGGCTGTACTGCGTGACGTGTATCTGGATACGGTGGATGTGGCATTGCCGTCACTACTGGCATCGCAGTTGGCACAGGCGCGTCGTCAAACTGTGCCCCGTGTGCTAAGCAATCTGCATGCTCGTCTGCTGGTGGAAGCCCCACCGACGCTCCTGGGTCGGCAGATTGAGGCTCAGCAGACGCGTCACGTGCCACGATCACTGGCGTCAATGGATCGTCGACTACCGCGTCTGGCCTTCCCATACGTGCTGCTGGAGGTGTTCGAGCGCGCGAGCCTGGAGGCAGTGCCCTTCCTGTTGCGTGCAATTAAGCTCGAGATCGTGGCGCGTGACATGGAGGACAATCAGCGCTCGGCCGACGACGCCCAGCGCGCCGTGGTAGAGCTATGGAGGCTGCGTGGTAGCACATCTACGGATCTGGATGGCTGGATCGACGACAGTCCGACTGGAGAAGCACGCGTCGGTTTTGAACTGCTACCTACCTCTGCGTCGCTGCAGCTCAGTCTTGAGGTGGCCACGCTGTTGCTGGGCTCACGGCCGTCTAACCTGCGTTTCTCACTCGTGGACTACGACGCGATACAGACAGCGGCCGAGGGATTAGCCGGACCACAGAGTACGCCCGAGGGTTTTGCCATCTGGAAGCAGGTAATCGCAATGGACGAAGAGGCTATCGCAATAGTGCTGGACGGTGTGAATGAGGACGTGGCGCTGGAAAGTGACTACCTCACGCGCGAGCAGCTCCTTGCCGTGCGCGAATACCTTGTGGGCTGGGCACAGGGAGACATCGCGCGTCGCGACCGTCAGCGTTTCTGGAGGCGAGCGTTTGCGCGTCGTGCCACCAGCAGCGACGTAGACGACCCGGACGTCGATCTGGATGCCGAGAAGCTCGGTGTACAAACAGGCTTTAGTCTCCAGCCGCTGACACCGACACCCACTGCAACACCTGTGTCAGTAGCGGTCGCCCAGCAGCTCTGGGACCCCACAGACGTCTTTGCCTTTGTACATCCGCAGGGATTCAGCAAGTGGGTGGACGTGTTGGACGGGGTGGCGTCTGCAACCTCAGTGCTACTGGCTGGCATCCCAGGTTTAACGGAGGCCGAAGTCACTGTTGTCACTGCATGGATTAAAGGTCTACTGAGCGATGGGTTTGTACGCCGACGTGCGCTGCGTCATTGGAGCGACGGTACCTGTCTATCGGTGTTACAGCGTCCGCGCACTGACGGCTGTCTGCGCTATGACCTAGAGCCCAACGTGAACGGTCAGCAGCTCGGCTTCGAGATGAACCCGGAGGCGGACGCAGCGGTCGGTGCTGGACTCTCACTCGATGCTCGCGAGGCACTGTGGAATGTCACTGACGCCTCTGTCTCCTTCCTCGTGCCTGTGCATCCATCCAACGTGATCCATGGCTACGGTCGATGGCTCCAAGCCATCCGAACGGACAACTTCGCAAGACTGCTTGGTGATCTAGACCCGCTCACGGTGCTGGGGATCACCGAGACTAGCGCTCGAGCAGTGGCGGGATGGCTCAAGAGCTGGGCCACCAACAACCTGAACGAGCTCAATGTGCGCTACTGGTGGCTAAGTAGCACGTGCTGGCCGCACGAGGAGATCGGCAGAGCGTCTGAGACGACCCTAGTGAGTGCAGGACAAGCGAGCTGCACGGAGTCATACGACGAACAGGAGCTCACCACTGTGTCCAAGGCAACCTCCGAGTTATCTCCCTTTGCCACGGATGTGAAGACCTTCGAGGTGACCAAAGATGAGTGCTCCGTGGACTCCTCGGCCCCCGTTGGTAGCCAGCACATACTCACACGAACCACGTACGTGCTCACGGCACGCGTCTTCTCCTGTGACGTAGTGTCCACGGGCTTGGCAGACGACCAGGATGACGCAACTACAGGGTTTGAGCTCATGCCGCTTGAGCAGAATGCGGCGGGGCGCATTGGCCTGGCCACTGCTGTGGTGCTTTGGGATCCCGACAAAGTTGTGTCCTTCCGCAATGCACAGGGCTACGAGCGCTGGATACGCCTAGCTACCAGTATTCGCGACGATGACGCGTCTGCGACGGCAGACATTCAAGCGCTGGCTAGCGATATAAATGCCGAGGTGACTTTGATTTGCCAAAGTGGGGTGGGTGGCGGAGGAGCCAGTTCTGCACTGTTCAACGCGAGCTTAGAAGCCACCAACTGCGTGGACATTAGCTCTACGCAAACGTCGCGCGTCGCGGCTTGGGTAGGCGAACAGAGCGGGTCTGCCTGGGTTCGCAACACGCTGCTAGACCAGTGGCGGCGAGGTACTGCTGGCGAGTTTGACATTGAGCCATATCGAGACGGCAGCCAGAGCGGTTTGGAGCTCTCCACTGGCTGCGAGGTGACACTTTCAAGGTTGACGCCCACCGAATGCTCGACACTCACTTCTGATAGCGGGACGCAGTACGAGGTGCCACGACAAGCGCTAGAGCTGTGGGATGCAACGCATGACGCATCGTTCCTCACGAACCATGGCTTCGTTCTGTGGGAGGAGTTGGCTGAGGCTACAGAGAGCGATGACGACAACCGTGTCGCTGCTGCAAGACAAGCCCTTGCAGAGCTAAGTGGCAGCGCCGGCATTGTGGCTAGTTGGGAGGTTTGGATGGAGCGCGTCTTCCAGTGGCTGCAGGGATGGAAGAGCAACGAGCACCTGGGACGCGACGTGCTGGGCCACTGGCTGCATGCAAGCTGCCCTACGGAGCCCAAGATCGTGGAAGTGTTGTCTGATTCCGGTCCTCAGTCAACGACGGAGTCTTCCTGTACGGAATCGTATGCTGCGGTGCTAGGAGACACTGTTGCAGAGCTTCAGCAGCTGGCGTCTCGGCCGACAGAATTCTTTGACGCCGACGTGGTTGAAGGTGCAGCTCTCGTGAAGCCCACAAAAACGGTAGAAGTGTCCGAGACGTGGGTGCGATGTGATACGGTGGCGGACGCCAGCTTCACCCGCAGTGTGATAACTCGACGGAGCCGTAAAACGTACCAGGCCTGCAACTTACTTAGTGTTCTTGCCACGGAAGGCACTGACGCCGAGCTCACACCTCCCGACATGATGCCCATGGACGCACCCTTCGAGCTCAACGGATCAATATCGGCTGGTATTTCTCTGGTCGCTGCCCAAACGCTTTGGGATCACGACTCGACTTTCAACTTTATCAGATCGGAGTCCTTCTTCGATAAATGGTACCCTGTCGTGGGTCATTCCGACGCTCTGGGGGATTTGCAAGATGCTTTGAACGCGTTCGTGGGCGGGTCTTCTCCGAGCGATCTGACGGAAGCACTGCGCTATCTAAAGATGTGGGAAAGCAGCGATGCAGCAGCTGACATTGTGGTCTCGGCCTGGCTGACCACCGGTGCTCCGACTGTGGACGTCGACCTGCAAACTGACGGTGACCAACGTGGCTTTGAGATATTCCGTAGTGCCTCGTGGAGAGAGAGCTCGAGATCGATACCAGTGCTGACTCTGAGCCAAGCCAAGGTGTTGTGGGATCCAGACAGCACATACTCACTGGTGCGGAAGGATGTGGACATGGATACGTCGGTCCTTCCAACGGGATTCCAGGCGTGGAAGGAGATTTACGACGGCGAAGATTGGAGCTCGGAAATGTTGGTGAAGCAGTACCCACTGAGGAGCGAGGTTGAGCACTCGACTTCCATGGCGTATACGCGAAGCGCACAGCAGCGCACAGAGCTTCTGGCGGCGATGGAGGCCGCGACAACACTGTCAGAGGCGCAGCTGAGAGGCGTGGCGCGCTGGCTGCTCAACTGGGCAGCCAACGATGCTCTGCTGGACTCCGTGCTAGAACAATGGACAACCGGCAAGACACCACGCGGCGTTCCAGACGTGAGCACCGATCTAGCAACCATGCTGAATGAGCTGTACGCTTTCCCGGTGGCCTCAGATGGGGAGCAAGATCGATTTACGATCGCGTCACCGGTGCTTGCGAATGCCAACAAGACATCCTTAAGAAGGTTGTGGGACGTACAGTCTACTGGAGCACTGGTAAACCCAGCCAACACCGTGGTTTGGTGCATGGTTGGCGTGACGGATGGTGGTGAGCAAATGCCACCTTGCACACACTTGCTTGACGGATACGGAGTGCTCTTTGACGACGCCATTGCAGATTTCCTGGCCGTGGTGCAACAAGCAGTACCTGATGAGACCATTGATCCGGCAACTGCAGACCTATCTGCTCTAGCTCTCCATTTCTTGGAACAGGAGTTAAGTCTAACGACGAAGGAACTCCTCTCTATTGCTCACTGGTGGCGAAAAATCCCCACGACATCGCTGTTCTTTCAAGTGTATCAGCTCGAAGAGTGGAGTGCTACCCGTACTGAAGCGTCCATTGACCCGTTGCGCTTCGGCTACGATCTGGCATTTGTCCTCCCATGGAACGAACCGGTGGCTCGGAATGCGTCCATCGTCGACCTCGTTGCCAACACCGTCGATGCAAATGACAGCGGGGAGGAGTCAACACTTAGTGAATGCGGCCGCTCGCTGCCTTTGCTTCACACGCTGTGGGATACGGCCAACCCGGTGTCATTTCTGAACCAGGAGGGTGTGACCAACTGGTTGAAGTATATCCGTGGAGAAATCGATGAAATTGCACTGATGGGAGGACTCTCGGCTGAGAACCCGACAACAAAGGTGGTTGCGGACATGCAGCTGACTGACGCAACGGTATCATGCCAACTTCAAGCCGTGGCACACTGGTTCAAGTCGTGGTCAAGTCACCCCAGCGTCGGGTTGTATGCTGAGGAGCTGTGGGTCTCACCTATCACACAAACGCCATCAGTGGCCGCTATGCTGATGCCGGTGGACGCGAGCGATATGACCAAGACTTTCCCGCTCGCACCTTCATCTGCCGACAGTAGTTTTGATGCGGATGATGTACTCTTCAATAGTTCTGAGTGGTGGGCTGCCGCCTCGCGGATTCTTCTGGATGGAAAGGAGCGTGCATCGCTCGTGAATGCCACTGAAGGATTTGCAATCTGGCAGGCACTACTGACCAGTTGCCATTCGGCCAACCAAAGGACGGGGAAATGCGAGCCTCTAGGAACATCAGATGAGTACGATTCGAGTCAGCAAGTGGCGGTGAAGGCGCTACAGGTTCTTTCACAGTGGCTCCAGACCCGAGTGACAGATGTGTCAACCGCTTTAGCGGGAATCAGTGAGGATATTCTGCTGTTGCATACATCGTCCATGATCGAGACCCACATTATTCCCTGGATGAATACCTTACTGGATCACGAAGTGCTGCAGCAATACCTTCTGGAGCACGTGCATCAAGTGGGTGGTGATGGCGCTGACAGCAGTATCACCGATGTCGCCACAAGTTTTTCCGATCTGCCAGCAGTGCAGTTTGTGAGCGGAGGTCTGACAAAAGCCAACTACACGGTATGGGATAGCAGCAGTGGTGATATTCTCCTGGACGACCAGGGAGCCATGTCCGAGCGCTTTCCGCGCAAAGAATCTGTTTTCAACGCGGTGGATGGCGTAGTCGTACGTGCGAACAGCAGGTTTTCTCCTGGTTTCGGTGAGTTGGCGGCGTTTTGCGCGGAGAGCGCCGCAGATCGTCGCTTTGCCTACGATGAAGAAGTCACTTGCAGCCTCGGAAAGGACTATACATTCTCAATCGCGGAGGTCCATGCACTCTGGGCTGCCTTTGGTTTCCAAGATAGCACTGAGTGGACGTGGCCAGCACCCAATGGCTCGACGTGGGTCTCTGAAAGCGGCGTACCTCCTCCGTCTGCACTACCTGCGACTACGAAAACTGCCCTACTGCTGAACGCATTCCTCGAGCAACCGTTTGAATCGATCAAGGCATGCAAAGCGCGTGTAATGAACTTAATCCAGGCGTACGACACCGATTGGAGTGTAGAGGAGAAGGCAGGGCTTTGTGGCGAGCAAGCAGAAGCCACTGGAGCAGCGCCAGGGGAAATCTATCTCAGGCTGCCCCCACTGGCGGCTTTTGAGTCCAAGCCCGTACAATTTGTGCAAGACATGCAAGCCTACCTGCGCTATGCAGCCACCAAGTTCGGCTACGAGTCCAGCGTCTTGGGTCTAACAGCACTGCCACCGCAGGATACAAACCTAGAGACACCGTTAACCTACCCTCTCGGTGGGTTCTTAGCAAACTTGAGGGTGTCCCAGGTGTTGTTTGGATCCTCACTGACGGAGTCAAATGCCACTCCCAAGTCAATGCCATTGTGGGCCAATGCCACGACGACAGAACGTGGAGCCTCAGGTTTTGACTTCGCCATTGTGCTGGAAAAAGACAGCGCGCTCTACCGGAAACGAAAGAGCGTGGTTGGTCAACTCCTCGCTATTGACAACAGGACGACGATGAACGCGTGGGGGGAAGACGTACCTCTTAGTATTGTTCGGGTCACGGATGGCTCGCAGTTCACTACTGCAATTCTCACTGGACAGGGCGAAAACACCGTCAATCCGAGTGAATTCCCACCAGAGCAGCTCTTCTTCTACTGGCCGTATGCGCGGCGCGTGGTGCAGATTGAACGCGGCGCGAATCTCACACGCTTTGGGGTACCACTGATGCGCTACTATATCCCCCACTGGGATTCGCCGACGAGTCTTCCGACCGGTATTCTGGAGAACCCAACGACACCACTGATCGACGACAGCCTCAACATGAGCTTCCTCTACGACGATCTACCCGTCGTACTTCAGCAGAGCTCTTCACCAGACAGCCTCGAGTCGGTGCTTGATGTCGATCCGATCACGGGAGTGGTTTTGCATCGCCGCTTCGTTTGGCAACTCGCCACTCAAGTCGGGGGAGTCGATGGGACTGAGATGCTGGATATTTGGCATAACAGCCTTGGATCCCAGTGGCTGCCCATGCTCTGGGTTCAAGAAGAAGCCACTATTTCCTCCTCTGCATCGGCCAAACTTGCCGATTTAGCCATTCTCACACCTAGCGAGTTGGGCACAGTGGCTATCATCGCGGGAGCTGTCGTCATCGCGTTGGGCTGCGTTCTTGCCTGTGTGCAGTTCCAGCGGGTGCGGGTGATGCGATTGCAGCACTTCCATAGCGTTGCACCAGAAGAAGCTGTCCCCTTGAGTAGTGGTAGTTCTGATCCTGTCGGCAAGGACGGCAAGGACGGCAAGGACGGCAAGGACGGCAAGAACCTTTCGAATGTCGAAGACCACTCGGTCGTGGATGATGACGGTGATGCCAGAGAAGAAGCAGAACAGTTGCTCTCCCCACACTCGGCAGAGGCTGTTCAGGCATCTGTAGATCAAACCGAGGCCGTAGAAGACGCATTGGACACACAGGAAGGTGGAGCCGAATCTCCTGCAAGAACGTGGCTGCACCAAGCTCCTGCGTAGACCAACAGCAGGTGGATTGCTTTGTAAGCACATTCATATTGCTCCGATCTTGATACAGTATTTTCTGCTTCACACACTACTCTTTCCGGTCATTCCGGTCCTTGGCTCAAGTCAGTCACCCCATTCAAAGCTCCTAGCCATCCATCGCTCACAGGCTTCAAGCTTTCGCCTCACAAATGCAAAGCCTTTCAGTTGCCCTTCGACCCCGATGCTTCCTCGACGCTCTCTTTTTTCACTGCCTTCGAGCTCGCAGCCTCCCTCACGTCCCCCGCAGCAGCAGTCGACTCGTATCCATAGCTGTCGTAGGAAGGGTAGCCGCCATAGCCATAGCTGTAGCTGTAGCCGGAGTCGTAGTCGTAGTCCTTGTAGCCGTAGCTGTCGTAACTTTTCCCATAGCTGCTGGTGTCGTAGTCACCGTAGCCGTCATAGCCCTTGCCATAGCTGCCGTAGCCGTAGCCGCCGTAGCCGTAGCTGTCGTAGTCATAGTCGGAGTGGTCGGAGTAATCATAGCTGGAGGACTCGGTGAAGTCGGTGTCCTCAAGACGGCGACGGTGCAGTTGACCCTTGCCTTTGTCGTTGTGTTTGTGCTCCGGATAGCCGTGGGACTTCTTAGGTGGCGGGGGTGGTCCGTGGAGCTTGTCCTTCTTACCGCCCAAGTGGCGATGTAGCGTGAGACCTGGTGCAGCAGTCGCGTCGGGAACCTGCAGGACGATGGTGGCGATGCAGAGCCCCAGGAGGGTGAGCAGCTTGGAGTGCATCGTGGTGGTTTGGGGAGAAAGATTAATGTCGGTGCTGGGTGATCTAGCTTCTTGGGAACAAGCGGTGAGCAGAAAGCAAAAGTGGAACTGAGAGATGATCGAGGCGCCATATTTTCAAAG
>JAADYK010000839.1:0-13588 GCA_023338225.1 Halophytophthora batemanensis | reverse complement strand
GGCGGCGGAGATGCGGAACCTACACCGAGAAGAGGACGGAGTCGTCTCCAGCGCCTCCGCCCATATCGGTCTCTCTCGATTACACACGGTTTGACTATGCGAGCAGAAAAGGCCAGATGTCGCACAGCTCCCCTTACATTCTCCAAGTCAAGCGCCGAGAGACCAGACTGGAGCTCCCCATTCGGGACACTAGTCAGTCTGTCCCGAACACAATCGCACGTGCCTGTGAGCCCACAGCGCCCCGCGAGCGAGTGCCGACTGATAGACTCGCAAGACAGAGGACCGCAGGCAGAGGCACAGACGTCCGAGGCATTCCACGCCTCCCGCGCACGCCTCCCGCCCTCGCAGGACACCTTCCACCCACCCACCCACCCGCGCGCTCGCGACGCAGAACGCCACGGGACTCGCGGAAGCAGACGCGGAGGGAAAGCAAGCCGCAGCCCCGGGAGGGCTACACAGACACACACCAGCAGACCGAGCGCCCAGCCGAGCGGAGGGCTGACCCACGCGAGGCGCCAGCATGGGGCAGGGATGGTCGCGCAGCGGCATGCCCGGGAGCGGCGACTTTTACGTCGGGCCCGTATACGCCACAAGCCTGAGCCACGACCGCCAGACAGAGGTGCGCGTGGGCGGCGGCGCAGACGACGAGCTGGACACGGTACAGATCGGCCCGCGCGCGCAACTGCCGTACTTGGAGACGCCAGGCATGCGTCGGCAAGACTTCTTCCGGCGATTGGGCCTTGTGATCAAGACGCGCGGCAACCGCCTCATGCAAAACGCCGAGGTGGTAGTGACGGATTTTTATAGGCTGGACGGCAAGCGCTTTGTGCCGCGCAACCACGGGCAGGGCGAGTTGCCCACGAGTTGGCACGGACTCAAGGGCCCAGCGGAGGCCAGCTGTGGACTGCGCGTGGGAGACACGCTCTATGCTATCAACCACCGACTGGTGATGAACAAGTCCAAGGGCCAGGTGCTGCGGCAGATCAACTCGCTGCTGGAAAAGAGCGAGGGCGCCGCCGTGATCCTGTCGTGGAAACACACGGAGGAGGTGGCGGCCGTGCCCTGGGAGATGGAGATCTGCATGCCGCCGCCTGAGGGCGTCTACACGCCGTTGGAGAACGAGTGGGGGCCTGCGCGGCCTAGCAAGATCTCCTCCGTCTCCATTTAGCGCCCCACCTCCTCAATCCCCGCAGTCGACAGCAACTCTCGAGCTTTTTTTTCCATTTCAACCACGCTTTCTGCTTTTACATGGGCAGTCTTCTCCACGCTGCACCACGCGGAAGAAGTCATGCCATGCCACGCCACAGCCCCAGCATCCAACGCCAGGACCGCCACGACCCCGAGACCGAGAGCTAGCTAGAGCGAAAGCGTCGGGAGACTGGAGAGCCTGCAGCTCGTGCTGCGAGAGCCAACCCGCCCAGCCAGCGCACGCCGAATCGCCGCGACTGTCGTCGACAATGGAGGCTCGACGCCACCACAGCCGACTAGACAACAAGAGCGACAAGAGAGGGAGAGGTTGCGTTGGGTATCAAGTTGAACTTGTTTCGGACTCGCACGCTTTCTGTTGCTTTCCATGGCTTCCGGCCTCCGACCTCCGGCGTGGCGTGGCGTGGCGTGGCCGGCTCCTTCCGCTGGAAGAGGGAGACAGAGGCTGCTGCCGTGTACATTACGCTAATAACACTCGAAGGCTCCTGCCTTCTTGCCTCGTTCATGTGGCTCCTGTCCGCTTTCTTCTAATTCTGGCAGCGACTGGCACCAACATGCAGCACGCGAGCACGCGGAACGTCCAATAACTTTATCATCTGCCGGACGAGCGGCGAGGCGAGCGAGCCCACGCCCGCGCCTCCACAATTAAGAGCTCTATTGTCGTTCTGTCCGCCCTCGCGCTGTGCTCTAGTCGCGTCGCCCCGCCTAGTCGTCGGCCCCCACGAGGTTCTTGAGTCGGTCAAAGGCGCCAAAGGTGATCCCCACCATAGGCACCACCTTCATGAGCTCCGTTGTGAGGCCACGATAGAAGCCACGAATCCCCTGCGTTCGGAAGAGCTCGGCGGCGATCCCGTGGGGCGTAGGCGGGATGCCGGCATTCTCAGCGTGGATGGCAGAGATCTGCAGGCGACGTCGCACCACATCCACGGGAAACGTCACGAGTGACGACGCGATGCCGGCCGACCCGCCGCACACGAGCGTGTCCACAACGCCCAAATGGTGCTCCACGCTGTCGTACTCGGCGGCAGCAGCGGCTCGAGCGGTGCCTTCCAGTCCCGACAAGTACTGGTCGCGATGGAAGGTGCGCGCGCGCTCTTTCACGCGCTCGTACAGCGTGAAATTGATGGCCAGATTGGGCACCGTGACCATGAGCGTAGCGCCCAGACCGCGATAGAGACCCAGCAGTCCTTCCTCGGCGTGGATCCGCTGCACGGCGTGGCGGATGCCCGTGTAGCGCACGTCCGTATTGAGCTGCGTAGCCAGTCGCGTGCGAATGAGGTCGATCGGGTAGCAGGCCATCGTGGCCGTGGCACCTGCGATGGCGCCAGAGGCGAACATGGTGGTCCAGGAACTGTCCGTGAAGCGCGGATGGTCCTGTGCGATGATGGCCGTCTTGACCATCTCAAAGGTGAAGAAGTTGACGGCCGAGTACGGGAAGCGATGCAGCACACTGGCGCCGTTGCCCTTCCAGAAGGCCAGCACACCCTCGTTCTTGAGAACCTTCATGAAGGCGCTGCCCACAGTGGGTGAGAAGCGGTCCGTGTGTCGCGTGGACACCATACTGTGCACCTGGAAGAGGATAGTCAGTCGGCTCAACGGTGCCGTCACCGTCTTGCCCAAGCTGCCGGCCACGCCCCCGGCCAGCAGCACGTTGCCGTGGCGCAGCAGTTGCTTCACCGTATCTGTTTGCACCAACGCGACATCCACGTCGTCTGTCTCCGTGCCCAGATCGCCCGTGTCGCCGAAGCTCAGCACGCCCGTCGTGTGGCGCCGCAGCGTTATACGCTCGAGACCGCGCTCGCGCTCGCCCGCGAACGGCACGTCCGACTGCGGCTGCGGCGGCGTCTGGGGCTGGTCCTCCTCCTTGTTGATGGTCGGGCCGCGTGACGCGCCGCCGCCGCCGTCCGTCGGCCACTCAGAGCCCGCCATGGCGCTCTGGAGCTCGGAGCCTGCGCCTGAGCCTGCGCCTACCTACGACGGAGCCGGAGAGCCTCGCTCGCTTCGGTGTCGGCCGTTGCTCGAGCTGGAGAAGCGCACTTCCTTCAATGGGCGGTTTTGTATGGGCTCCGTCCCGGCCTCGGATTTCTATTGGCGGCGCGACTCCCACCTCAGAACGAGATCGTCGCTTTGTCCCTCGGGGGCTCTAGCCAGCCAGCCACCGAACGGGAATCCCCTGTAGAACCGCATACCCTGCGGAACGGCTCGCAGCTGCTCCGAACGAGTCCAGTACTGAAAGCGCCGCAGCCATCTTTCCAGAACAAGTCGCCAGAAGCCCTCTGACCCCCTCCAAGCGCCCCCTGCTCCCCTGCTTTGGGTCGGAATGGGCCATTCCGCTCCGGACGATCCTTGGTCAACCGCCGTCAGTCAGGAGCTTGAGCGCGCCAATCGAGAAGAGCGCCGCCACCTGCCACCGGCACCTCCGGGCTCCGAGGGGGACAAGCGGCGAGCAGGATGGACATGCGCTACAAGGCGTACCCGGAGCTGCCGGCCGGGCGCACGCTGCGGCTGATGCTGCCGCGCTCAGGTGACCTGCGCTACCGCTCGCTGCTGCCGACGGACTTCGCGCAGGGCTTCTTCGTGCACGCAGACCCGCGGCATCGCGACTGGTACTTGCGCTTCCAGGTGCTGCGCAAGTTCATCGTCATGTCCACGCAGGGTGACCTGTACACGAAGAGCTTGCGTGTGGACTTTAGCATGAACGACCTGCCTCGCCGCACGCTGCTGGCCATGCCGCACGTGGCACGCGGAGACCTGGTCAAGGTGCTGGACTTTGTGCAATGCGCGAGCGCCAATGGCCAGCGCTGGGAGCTGGCGCGTGTGCGCTGGCGGAACAATATGGAGACCTGGCTCTCTGTGGAGGTGGTGCAGCTCTTCGCGCCGCACTTGCTGCAGGAGTTCTACGTCAACAGCATCAACTCGTGGGCCTTCCACAACCGCGTGCAACCGGGCAATCTCGCGCTCGTGCGCACGGAAGTCGAGCTGTGGCTCTTCCATGAGGGCTTCCAGGCTTTCTACGTACGTCTTCGTCAGCAGAGATCCGCGAGAGGTACCACCGCCACAGCGCAGACACAGCAGCAGCGGCAATCCAGCCAGCAGAGCCAGCAGACGACGCAAGTACGCATGAAACCAGAAGCGACGTCGACGATAACGCCTGCTGCAGCGACTCCGACCAGGAATACCAATGCCCGCACGAGCTTTTTGGAGGAGCCAGCTCGTCAGGCGTATGCACCTCCACTGGCAACTACGGGCGGCGTGTCAGACGCCACAATCCGAGCGTTCGAGCAGCGGCGACTCGCGCGTGAGCAAGAAGAACAGAGGGCGCGTGTCCAGCGGCAAGTCCAAGACCTCCGGGCCCAGCAGCAAGCGCAGTTGCTTGCGCAGCGTCAGAGAGCAGCAGAGACTGAGCAACGTCGGCACCATGAACAACAGCGACAACGCGTGCAACAGGAACTCCAGCAGAAGCAGCTAGACTATCAGCGCCGTCTTGAGGCCCAGAAGGAGCAGGAGCGACGGATAGAGCAGCAACGCCAAGAGAAAGAGAAGGAGGAGTGGATACAGTCGCAGCGAGAGCTGCGCCAGCGTCTTCAACAAGAGCGAGAGCATCATCAACAGCCTCAAGAGCAGACCAAGCGGTATCAACCACAACCAGCTGCCCAACTAAAGCGACACACACGTCGACTGTTGTGTGTTGATGAGCCTCAGCAATTGCAGCAGCAACGGAGAAGTTCGCAGCAAGCGGGAGAAGTCGAGCAAGAGCCAGCGAAGCGACAAGAAGACACGACAACGTCCATTTGGACGAAGCGCGTGGACGACGATTACACTCCTCCCGAGAGCGAGGAAGATGAAAGCGAGGAGAGTGAAGCAAGTGTGGATAGCAGTGGCAACTGTGAGAGCGATGGGGACGACGATGTGGTTCAGGAGAGTATGCAGACTCGGAGACGCAGGCGCAAGCGACTGCTGTACTCGCAGATCGAAGACGACGATGACGATGACCTCCCGGGGTTGTCCGAGCCTGCCACGAACACCCGGCAGCGGACCAAAGAAAAGGAGAGAAATAAAGACAAGTCTGTGAAGAGATCGAAGAAGCACAAACGGCTAAGCGTGTCCGAAGCGCTGACAGACACGGCAAACGATCTGGAACCCGAGGTTGACCCCCCACAACCATCGAACAGCAAAGAGGTTGACAGTGAGCCACAGAAAGCGATTTCAAGCGATGAAGACGAAGACAAAGGCAAAGAGGGCAACAACGGTGCTGATACACCTTTCAACGCCACCTCCGTCGACGTTGAGGAGGAGGAAGAGGACGAGGGCGCGGATGTATCGGCTCTGGCCTTTATGGGCGAGATTCGCTGTATATGCGGAGCCACGTCTGTGGGTAAATACTGCGGGAAGTGGTTGCAGTGCTGGAAGGAAGACTGCGGTGTATGGGAGCACGCAGATTGCGTGGGCTTCCTAATCAAGGACGCCAAGGGTGCGAAAAGCAAGCCTTTGGTGAACTACGTCTGCTCAAAATGCGACCCGACGGCCTACCTCAAGCGCACCGCGAAGGCCTCGGATCGGGTCCTGGACTGGATGTTCCAGTGCTGTGACAGCCACAACTCCAAGCAGTTGCTGGAGCTGTTGCGTGACGACTGCGGAGCTGATAAGCTGCCGTCGGACTGGAAAACCCCCAACATGGAGTACCGGACCCTAGCGATGCACATGGCGCGACGAGGACTCGTCAAGTGCTTGCGCTATTTGCTGTGTGAGCGGAAAGTCGACATCTTCGCCACAGACAAGCACAGTTGCAATGTGCTGCACCACGCGGCATTAGGGAATTCGTTAAGCTGTTGCCGCCTGCTACTGAAGCTCGAGCCGAAACTGTTGCGACACCAAGATTTACACGGCTGCTCGCCGTTCCACCGCATGCTTCAGTCCCCCAAGGTGAATAAGCTGTGTGTGCCATACCTGGAGAACGAGCCGGCCCTGGTGGGGATGGGTAACTTATCCTCCCGACTTCCGATCCATTTTGCCTGCGAAGTCATCAACGAGTTCACGGTGGAGATTTGCCGTTTGATCTTCAGTGCCCAGCCTTCCATGGCCCTGGAGAAGTCGTCGGATCAGTACCCCGTGATGATCCTCTGCCAAGCCTCTGGTAGACCCAGCCCAAAGCAGACGAAGGCAGGTTATGTGGACGATCTGAGCAAAGTCGCCCAGTGGACGAAGCAGATCGTGACGATGATACTTGACATCGACCTCTTCGGCGAGTGCTTGAATTACAGGTCAAGCAATGGCTGGATGGCGCTGCACCATGCGGTGTTTGCGGGCAACCACGAGCTGGTGGGTTATTTGTGCAACCTGAAGCTGTTCGATATCCATGCCGCGGTGAAGAAGACCAACGAGACGGCGCTGCACATCGCAGCTCGATGCAACCACCCACTTTGCGTACGCACCCTGCTGGACCACGGGCTGGATGTCGTGGCAAAAGATGAGAAGGAGCGGATTCCGATGCTGTGCGCCAAGGATGTCGAGTGCGTCCAGGAGTTTCTGCACTACAAGCTGACGAAACAGCTCTCCCGACTGCACCGCATGATAAACAAATTCCAGGAGAAGGAGATCGTGCGGCATTGGCAACGCACAGTAGTGCTGGACCCGACGTGCTTTGACATCCTCAACGACTGGTGCCAGCAGAGCACGGAGCGGATCGAGCGGATGGAAGGGCTCCTGCTCACGAACCCGTTCATGCTGCGTCTCGACAATAAGATCGATTATATTGTGTCCTACGTCATTCCGTCGCTCAAGGCGGTGGCGGACCACAAGAATCCCAACAGCCAGCACAACGAAGGGAGTAGCAACTCAAACAAGGACAAGAACGGTGACTCGACTGCGAACTCAACAACTTCTGCGACGATCAAGAAGAAGGTCGGGTTCACGTTCTCGCGAGAGAACGGAACCTACTGGAAGCAATTCATTTCCATGGCGCGAGGTCTGGAGCCAGAAGACTTTCGCTCGCCGTTCGCCTTTGCTACGGCTCATGATGCGGAACCTCGTCCAGCCAAGCTGACGGTCGTGCTCATCCATCTCGCGGCCGATCTACGCAAGGAAGAACACGGTTTGCTGCTGGGCAGTGCCGGCGTCCAGTCGGAGGGGCAGCAGCTACCATCAATCAACGAGAACACGCCGCTGGAAGGTAAACTGCTTAACTTCTACGTTCTTGGCGAGTTAGTGGCGCACTTTGTGCTCTTCGCAGTGTCTGTGAGCGGGATCCTGGACTTTGCTCCGGCGTTTCTGCGCTGTGTGACCTGTGAGGGCAAGTACCGACTAGCGGCTGACGAGCCGTGGGCCGCCGTGGGTCGATGTTTCGCTGCAGGGTTCAAAGCTGTGGTGCCCGCGACGCTGGAGCTCCTGCGCGCGGATGACTTTCGTGTGCTGCTCAACGGCTCGGAAGCCGCACTCAATGCGCTGCAGATTGATTGGGACACGGCAGTGAACTGGCCTGACCAACCACCGAAGGACACAGCAACAACAGTGACAGAGGGAGAGGAGCAAGCGGAAGGCGCCAAGGTGTGGATGCCGCGGTTGATGCGGGAGCTGGTGGTGGAAGAGCAGCAGCTGCTGTTGCTCTTCTTGACCGGCACCTTCCAGTCGGCGACCAAGCGGCTTTTCCGAGCCGATGAAAACTCGGAGCGTCTCACGATCGCCACGTGTGCTGCAAGCGATGCCGTGGCAGACTACGACGCCATGTTGCCGGTGATGGAGCATACGTCGGGCACGCTGCACTTACCGCCGTATTCGTGTTTTGAAGCATTCAAGAAGGCGATGCTCACAGCAATTCGTCAAGCGGACCGCGCGTTTTTACCCAACTAGACTGCCAAACAAGCTTAAGGCAGACCAAACACGTAGTCCTGCAACAAGGCGACGACTTGGATGTCCAGGAGCTCAGCGAAGAGCTCGTCCGCCTCTTCCCGCGTGGTGATATGCTCCAGTTCGTCCGCTCGGAAGTGAAAGAGCGCGGCCGCGAAGATGGCCACCAGCTCGAGCGAGTCATAGCCCACGACGCGGTCCCAAAGGAGCAGCACCTGGTCGATCTCTAGCACGCCCGAGAAAGCGCTCTGGATCCACGGGAAGGCGATGTCCAGCGGCTTGATTCCGACGTTAAGCAGGTGGAAGACGGCGGCGGGACTGGAGCGCACCACCAGCTCCTCGAAGAGCTTGCAAAGCGGCAGGATGGTGCCTCGCTCAGCCCGGACGGCGTTGAGCTTGCTCCAGTAGCGCACGTAAAGCTCGCGGAAGACGTAGTAGATGTCTTGGACGTCCGTATAGAGATACGTGAGCGGCGCCACGTACATGACGAGACCGCTGAAGGGCAATACGCCGTTGGGAGGCACACTGAACTGCTGCGAGCCTTCGTCTGCTGCTGGTTGACCCCCAACAACTTCAGGAACGACTGACGCTGGTGGCGTGGCGGCTCCAGGCGGCGGGGACCAGTACACGGCGCCGTTGACTTGCATCGCGTGATCTCGCACATAAGTATCGCGTGTGAAGGCCATGAGCACGCTCTCGAGATGGTCTTGAAAGACAAAGTAGTCGGAGCTATCGGTAGTCTGCTGCAGATCTAGCAGGTACATGTCATCTGTGAGGTAGCTCCACTTGGCAGCCTGCTCTTCCAAGTTGTCAAAGTAGCTGCGATCCTGCGCCGAGATGGAGAGCGACAGCGCCTGGCGCCACATCTACAGCCAAGCGACAAGGAGTGTGAGTGGGTCACGAAAGCGGCGTGTGTATCTGTGTGTCGGTACCTGGCGCGTCGTCGTACCTGTGGCCTCAAACTGAGCGGACAGCCCGTCTTGGAGTACTGTCGGGCCATGGAGACGCTCTGATGCGCGAGGACGAGGTCTCCCACGCGGTTTTTCTCGGCCAGGAAGGCATGGCGCTCGGTTGGGAAGAGGTCGTCGAGGCCGATCTGGCCACACGACGGCGCCAACTCCGAGAAGAGGCGGCGATACTCTGGGAACGGCGGTGAGTAGAGCTGCAGTTGGATGGAGCCTGTCTCCGTACAAGCGAGGCGCATGCAATGGCACAGCAGAGCAACGAACCGCGTGAGCAAGAACAAGACCGAGACTGGAGCTGGTGGACAGCAGACTGGAGAGGCAGGAGCTGACGTTACCCCAAGCGTGCGTCGCTGACTCGGTCATGTCTCGCGCTCGGTTGGACGGCTGGATGGCCTGCAGCGACTGCAGGAGATCGTTTCTTATGAGTCCACGTAGACAGCACAAGACAGGACGCGTGCGTCCATGCGTCAGTACCATCAGCAACGAGAATCATGGGCTCACAGTAGTGATAGTCGTCGTACCCGTCGTAGAGGAAGCGCACGGCCAGTGTCTTGGTGCTTTTACCAGGTTTGGGTGCGTCTGCGTCCGACAAAAGAGCCGTGGAGCCGCCTTCTCTCCTTGCCGCCTCGGGGACTGCAGCAGCCAGCGGTCGCCCGAGCTCTTGAGCCAGTCGCAGCATCTCGTCGCGTGTAATCTTCTCCCAGTTGTCGCGAGCAGCGCGCACAGCATCCAGCCCGCTGCCGTGGGTGCCTCGCAGCTGTGGCAGGAGGCGGAGGTCGTCGGCGTGCTTGGCCTGTTTCTTGGAGGCTGCGGCCACGGTCTGCGTTGCTTCGCAGTGCAGCTCGATGACAGCGCGCTTGAGTGACCCCACGAGCCCCATCTTCTCGAGCAGACAGTAGAGCAGTGGGTTCTCGAGGGACGTGGCCGGCCGCAAACTCTGCACTTGGTCCACCGCGTACGCGGGCCGGGCCAGCTCCTGCTTGACCGCATGCTTCCAGGCCTTGGCCTGCTCCGTGGCTGCCAGACGCTCCGTCAGGAAGGCCACGCGCTCCTCGAAGCTCACGTCGTCGCCGTAGCGCAGCGGCGCCGTCGTCATCGCATCCGCCATCGTGGCTGGTGGCGAATGCTTAGCCATCGCAGTGCGAGGTTGAAGCGTCCGTTCGGTTCTAATTTTAGTACGCCAAGCAGTTGGTGGGAGTAGCCCCGCTGTCCGAAATATCCGAAATATCCGACTTATCCGAAATATCCGACTTATCTGACTTCTCCAGCCTGGATATTCGCTTGGAGCTCATATCTCAAGTAGCAGAGAGAGCA
This sequence comes from Halophytophthora batemanensis, assembly GCA_023338225.1. Classification (NCBI taxonomy): domain Eukaryota; phylum Oomycota; class Peronosporomycetes; order Peronosporales; family Peronosporaceae; genus Halophytophthora; species Halophytophthora batemanensis. The sequence continues at coordinate 3,260 of JAADYK010000839.1, read as the reverse complement.
GAGAGCAGAGAACCGGAACGCTGCTCGCGAGAATGCCGACCACGCGCCGCTCGCCACGCACGAGACGGAGGATGGCCGTCGTGGCCGCTGCAGTGCTGGCGCTGGCCGCGAGGCCCGCGGGCGCCTTCTTCTTTCACCACCCGCACGTGGACGGAGATGTGTACAGCTACGAGGGCGACGGCGACGCGCTGGAGGACCCGCCAGACCTCTTCCAGCCGGACGACACCTTCACAGATGTGTACGCACTGGCCATCGCCACATGTGCCACGGCAATCCCTATATGTGGGTGTCCGGAAACTAACGTATACTGCTATGCTGCGCTTTAGGACGCTGTCGAACTGGGACTTGTCTGGCGTCGCGACCCTCAACCTGCCGTCCACCGTCCAGAAGCTGTACGACCGCCTCCCAGCACGCTGCAGCCTGCGTTTGCAAAAGATGTCGCGCTCAATTGGGTTCACCCAACTGCGGTTTCACGTGCTGGTTGTCGTGCAGGACACTTACCAATTGCAAGCTGGACTCCGTCCCGGATGAAGTCCGCGCGCTAGACAATCTCCTGGAGCTGTACGCTTTCTAGACCCCGGCATCTCTCTGTTTACTCTCTGTGCGCCAGAGCGATGCGGAGTGGCTTACACGTGTTCGCTGGCATTCGCTCTGGGTGAATTGGCAGAAACCTAGCAGAGAACCGCTTGACCGCTTTCAATGGGACGCTAGCCGCGGCAACAGCCATGACCAAGCTGTACGTATGCATGTCAGCAGTGACGTACTAATCTGCACATGAACGATACTAACCCACTCACACTTCAATATCCGTCAACAGGAACGTCTCTAGCAACGCTCTTGCCGTGTACAACATTTCACTCCCAGCGCTGGTGGCTCTGTAAGTGCATGCGCTCTGCGTTTGCCATTACTCCGTCACTCTTGAGACTCACGTTATTCCATCATGTTTTGGACCTCGTCCTGGAGCAGCGACCTGTCGTCCAATGAGCTGGTGGCTTTCCCGAACGCAGTCTTTGCGTCTTCGCAACTGGACAGCTTCCGCGTCAAGGGCAATGGCTTTGAGATCGCCGCCATGTCCTCAGCGCAGTACGACTTCTTCGCAGGTCTGTCAGACTTCCAAGCGAGCTTTGCTGATGTGTCTTCGTGTGCCAAGGGTCAGCTCGTGTATTTGCACGGTATGGGCGTATGCCGACTTGAAGTTGCTGCAGCTGAGGATCCAGCTATCGTGATGAAAGATCACGGGGTTGGCGAAGAGGAACCTGAGACGCCCATGGCCACGGTGGGAGTCGTCATCCCGGGTCTTCCCGATGAGTTCAGCGGCAATATGACCAGGAAATACGTGATCTGGGGCATCGTGGCGCTGATAGTAGTCGGTGTGATTGCCGGCGTTGTAGCTCTCATCTCGCTGGGCGTCGCTGGGGGTGTGGCACGCGCCGTGTACGACTATATCTCCAAATCGCGACAGGAGCGTTTCCGCGAAGGTTTGCACGAGGAAACACCACTCTTCTTCGACCAGGGCGAGCGTGCCGATTACCAGAAGGAGATGGCAGCGGGCGATCGGCTCTTCCCGTCCAACGACCCAGTGCTCGTGACGTACCGCGTGGACTACGACAGTGTGAAGCTCGTCAAGAAGCTTGCTCAGGGTGCGTTTGGCGAGGTTTGGGTGGGTCGGTACCGTGGCGATCGCGTGGCAGTCAAGCGTTTGCTGCAAGACCAAGTGTCACTGGCTACAAGTGAAGATTTCCTACGCGAGATTAAACTCATGGCCTGGATGGAACACCCGAAGATCGTCAAGTTCGTGGGTGTAGCCTGGACCAGGCTGGTGGACATGCTGGCCGTCATCGAGTACATGGACAACGGCGACCTTCGCTCGTTTCTGGACAGCAAGTCGCCGAAGCAACTGCCATGGCAGGAAGGCGGCTTGAAGCTACAGTACGCTCGTGACACCATCGACGCTGTCGTGTACCTGCACTCGCTAAACCCGGTTATCATCCACCGCGACCTCAAGTCGCGAAACATCCTGCTGGATTCAAAGAAGGGTGCGAAGCTTGGCGACTTTGGCGTCTCCGCCACCAAACGTGAGAACGACATGACCACAGGCGTGGGCACAGCACGCTGGCTGGCGCCGGAGCTCGCACGCGGCGAAGAACACTATACGGAGGCAGTGGATGTCTACGCCTTTGGAATTATTCTCTCCGAGCTGGATACGCACCAACTGCCGTTCGCAGATGCCGAGTCGTCCGAAACGGGCGAAAAGCTGAACGACATGGCTATTTTGCAGGGCGTCTCGTCGGGGAAGCTGCAGGTCTCGCTGTTGGCCTCTTGCCCTGCTAATCTGGAAGCGCTTGCGAGAAGTTGCATGCATTTCGACCCGGCACAGCGCCCTACCGCGGCTGAGGTGGCTTATCAGCTGCGCAAGCGCGATCTGCTGCTCTAGTGAGTGAGCGCACTCGGTGACCATGGAGCGAAGGCTCGTGTTTTCAGATGGAACCTCCCTTTTTCGTCAAGTTATTGGGGAGGAGAGTTCAATTCAGAGGGGCACTACGTGCGCTAAGGCTCCTCGATTTCTATCTAGCTCTCTAAATCATCTGTCTGTGAATAAAGAGACTTAGGTTGGAGCTCATGGTGAAGGGAACTTCCTTACAAAACTACACGTAGACACCGTCACACGCTGCTGGTTCGTTAGTGACAACAGGAGCTGTTGTGATTGTCGGCGTCCCAGCAGCAGAAGACTCTGCTCCACTGGTTGCCGCCTGCAACTGAACAATTGGTGCGTCAGTATGCGTCATGACGTCTGTGGTTGTCGAGTCCGTGACTGGAGGAAGCGTTGATTGCGCAGGATCCTCCGTTGAAGGCAGCTGGACTTCAACAACTACAGGCGCGAGCGTTTCGACCACAGGCGTCTCAGGAGTCTCAATTGGAGTGACTGTCTTGACCTCAGGCAACACTGTGCTCTCCCCCAGGGAAATAACGCCATCCGTTGTCTTCTGCACACTTGTGTCGAGGTTTGAGGTCGCCTGAGGTGCATGAGTAGGAGTAGACGTGGGTGTCTCGGTTCTCAAGACACTTGAAGCCTCCGTCTGCATGTCGCTTCGTGGCACATTTGGGCACTGGAAGCGCGTCTCCGCCTCGGTGGGACACGTCTCGCCGTCGATAGCATCTCCCTGCCACTCGAATTGGCCCAGCACTGGGCCGTCAGCAGGACACACAGACGGCTTCGTACGGTCCGACGCCACGGTGTAGCTGCTGAGCGACGGCTGCTG
>JAADYK010000838.1:0-13593 GCA_023338225.1 Halophytophthora batemanensis | reverse complement strand
GGGTCCCGACGGTCTGGCCGCGAATTGAGCGGCTGGGAACGTCGCGGCGGCGGGCATGAGCAAGCCGGACAGCGAGGGAGCCTGGGAGAAGACATGCTGCCAGGTCACCCAGCACCTGCAGCACAACCCAGCAACTCGGCAGGGATTGCATCCCAGTCACATTGGGGCCATCATCAGGCCCGGGAAGTGAGCACAATCGCGGTCAAGCGGGAACTCGGGGTCGCGTACTCCAGCTGGCCGCCTAAGTATGCTCCGGTTCCTTGTTTTGCACCTAGTCCACCACCCACCGCCACAGCGTAGCTATACCAGGAAGGGCTCCTCAAATTAGGTTTAAAAGTGTACCCTCCAGAGGTACGAAACTTAACCAGCCAAGCACAGTACACCCGGTGGTGGGCAATCCCCTCGATTGTGCACACTTCCGCCGGCCTGTTGACGGCCCAAGCAGCTCAAGCGCATCCGACGACACCTTGGGAGTCCCGTGCCTTTGATCAATTCGGTCTTCCTCAAACTTATACACTCGCGCTTTCTCTGGGCTGGGTGGTAGTTGGCAGGAGCGTCGGTGGTCAGCGACTCGCCGGCCGCTTCCCACTTGCCTTCTTACTTGCGCAGCTTGAGCAGCAGCGACTTGCTGCCCTTCACCTTCTTCTGCAGCTGCATGAGCCCGAAGAGCAGCGCCTCGGCTGTCGGCGGACAACCCGGCACGTAGATGTCCACGGGGATCACACGGTCCACGCCGCGCACCACGGCGTACGAGTAGTGGTAGTAGCCGCCGCCGTTGGCACAGCTTCCCATGGACACCACGTAGCGTGGCTCCGGCATCTGGTCGTATACGCGGCGAAGCGCCGGCGCCATCTTGTTGGTCAGCGTGCCGGCCACGATCATCACGTCCGTCTGACGCGGCGACGCACGGAACACCATGCCCATACGCTCGAAATCGTAGCGGGAGCCGGCTGCAGAGTGAAAGAGAGGATTACGGGGCGACGAGCGACACAAGCACAGCGGTGAGTACAATACCCTCTCGTAATCGCACACGGGGGCTGGCTAGCTGGCTGGCTGGCTGGCTGGCTGGTCCATCCCTCCTGTCTGTCACCGCCAATCCGTCGACGCATGGACTAATGCGGAACTGGTATGTGTTGCTACAGACCATGAAGACAAGGAGCCAACTAGCCTCGTTGTCTACACCCCGCAAACCAAGAACATACCGCTGTGCATCATCTCGACGGCGCAGCAAGCCAGGCCGAAGGTAATGGGCCAGAGCGAGCTCTTGCGGCCCCAGTTCACCAGGTCATCCACGCGCGACACCACATACTCTGCGCACGCCACAACAGCCCCACAAGCCGACCCGTCAGTCTCCGGCGTCATGCCAAGTGAAGCCCCACCCCACCGCCGCAGAGCCAGCAAGACACAAGGGGAGGCACGGCAGCCATCTCCACCCCTACCCCCCCCCCCTCCCGCCGGCTCGACAGCGGTCAAATCTGGCCGAAGCAGCTCGTACCAACGCCGTTGCGCGCCGTGGCGTTGCCCGCCAGCAGGTCCTTGATGTCGCCACGCTGCTGGACCTCGGTGGCCTGCGCCGCGGGCGCCGTGGAGGCGCAGCGCGCGACCGCCGTCTTGGCCGCCGACTGCTTGGCCAGCGCGCCCGAACGACGCACGATGCTCAGCATGCTGCTTGTCCTGCTTCCTGCTTCCTGCTCGCGCTTGCTGCTTGCCGTTGGGCTGAGTGTGCTCCCCGCTTGCTTCTGTCTCTCGGGCGGGCGCCCTCAGCCTCCCGCTGGGGGCAGAAACCACCAGAATCCCCGTCAAATCCGGTTGCAAGCGAGCTGACGGGGTATGCGGGATGAAAGGCACCAAGAGAGGAGGGAGTGGCAGATCTGGATTGCGCTTGCTATCGGTTTCAAGAGGGGATTCAGGATGGCTCGACTCGACGGACGCACCCGCGGAATCGAAGCATGTACCGATCCTTTGGCACCGAGTACCGGATATCCGGTACACGCACACGCACATGCACTTGAGGTTGGCTGCAACTCGTTCTACCCCTCGCTGCTCTCGCCTGTTCCAGCTCACTGCGTCACGGGCAGAGACACAGCGCACAGCGTGGAGAGAAGAGCATGGCCGCGGCCAATCTCCCGAGGCGCGGTTCCGTGCACTGCTGCGCTACGGGCTCATTGTCGTCCAGCACGACGGTGGTGCTCTGGGTATCCTTGTCGTTCTGGTCTCCTCCGTCTTCACCTTCCCCGTCGCCAGTAAGACCCAGAATCAAATACGATGCTGCATGTGCAGCCACATAATCCTGCAAGCTCTCGGCGACGGTGCTGGTACTCTCCACAGACTTGATATCCACGGCGCCGTCGACTTGCGCAGCCTCAATGACCTCTCGGTAGTACGCGAAGGGCTGCTTGTCGAACTCGCCCACAACGGGCTTCTCATAAAAGTGCACGATGCGGAGCTCGTCTACAGGTCGCATGAGCTTCAGCGCGGCATTGAGACACCGCCGTGCACTGGTCGACTTGTCCACGGCCACCACGAACACGTACCGCCTGGACAGCACGGAGTTCACAGGCGCGGCCGGCACCACCAGCGTCGGGATGGATGTGCTCAAGCTCACGACCTCACGCGGCACGTGGCGCACTTGGTCAACGGCCGGGCCGCCTTTCCCCACGGCTCCAAGTACCAAGAAGTCTACAGACTCCCGCTCAGCGACCTGCAGGAGCTGCTTCGCGACGGATTGCGCTGCAGCGGAGGGGGCACTGGCCTCGCAGCGGATGGAGAGGCGGCTCATGGGCAGTTGAAGCCGAGCGCAATGGGCTTTGTACTCTGTGAGTCGTGCGACGTAGTCCCCGAGCTGGTTAGAGAGAGAATCCTTGTGACTAGAGTGCGCGGCAGAGTTAGTAAGTCACGCACCTTCTTGGATAAAGTCGCTGGAGACTTGAGGGAGCTGGCGGCTGGTGCTAAAGGCGTCATCGATGGTGATGATGGCGAGCTGGCCCTGACGCCACAATCGCGTGGCTACTTCGAAGGCGAGATAGGATTGACCTTCATGGGCATGGGCGTAGCGTTGCAGTGAGCTACAGACTGGCGCACTCATAGTCTTAAAGCACAAAGGAGTCTGTATTGGCACGTACGGCTGCCGTCGACTGCGACCAGGAACGTTGCCGTGGGCAGCAGGCGTTTGTTGGCTTGGTGCTCTGGCAAAGCAAAAGAAAGGATAGACCGTGAGATCTCCCAGCGACGCCTGTGGCAACACTGCAGAGGTTCCTCTCTCCAGCTCCTCCACCCCCAATACCTTGCAGCAGTCTCTCTCGCAGCTTCGCCAGCGTCGCGTGCAAGTCCAAGAAGAGCCCGGACTCGCTCTCTCGCGCAGCCACCGCCGGGTCGTAGTCGGCGTCGTCCATCAGGCAGCAGAGCTGCTCGTGGCTCCAATCCGAGACGTCCTGTGGCCCCAGTGCCTGGAAGCGCGCGAGGACCTCGTCGGCATGGTCCAGCAACAGCGCTCGGAAGGAATCATCCGTCAGCTCAGGCTACAAGCAACGTTCGCAGGGTTAGTTGGCTGCCCGGCCGACTCGCGGAGCAGCACAATCCGTGGTCTCCAGACACCAGGCGCACCTCCTGGATACTAAGGATGAAGCGCGTGCTCTGGATGCACAGCTGCAGCGCTGGCGACAGCTTCTTCTGCGCGAACACGTCCCGCATATCCCTCGACCCTGGCACGTCGCCAGTGTCGCTTGTGTCCTTTCGCGTCCCGAGGCTCGTCCCACTAAGTACGATCCGGTGTACCATGCTCTCTCGGTAAAGTACGTTATTCATTCTGGAGCGCTCCACATGGCGGCCTACCACCACGTCTGGACCGCTCTACCAGCTCAGAGACTCCCCGGTCCCTCGGTGGTGAGCCAAAGGCGACCAAGCTGTAAAGCTCCAAGGCTAGGAAGGAGGGGGAGGCGAGGCCGAGAGAGACGCTTGCTGGGCGCCATGGAGGAGAACGCGGAGCTGCACCCGGCGCAGGTGCTCAAGAGCGGACACGACGTGGGCTCTAGTCACTACGCGGGCGGTGTGCCGCCGCACAAGCGCATGCGCAAGCCCATCGTGCGCAAGAGCGTGGACCCGAACGCGACCTTCATCAACTACATCACGCAGCGGCGCTTCGTGCTGCCGCGCACCTACCATTCGCACGCGCTGCCGCCGCATTCCTTCTACAAGAAGCAGATGCTGCCGCCCATGGCCTACCCGGGGGACGGGGACCTGGCCTCCTGCGTGTGCACCAAGTTCTGTCGCTGCTCCACCAACAAGCAGCGGTGTCCCGTCAACTGCCTCACCTGGACGCCCGAGGGCCGCCGCCTCATCACGGGCAACTCTGTGGGTGAGTTCACGCTCTGGAACGGACTGGCCTTCAACTTCGAGACCATTCTGCAGGCGCACGACGACGCAGTGCGTGCCATGGTGTGGTCGCACAATGACAACTGGCTCGTCACGGCGGACCACGGGGGTGTGATCAAGTACTGGCAGTCCAGTATGACCAACGTGCAGCTGTTACAGGGCCACCGTGAAGCTGTGCGTTCACTCAGCTTCTCGCCTACAGACTTCAAGTTCGTGTCATGCTCGGACGACGCCACGGTCAAGATCTGGGACTTTGAAAGCGGTCGCGAAGAGCGCGTGCTCACTGGCCACGGCTGGGATGTCAAGTGTGTGGCCTACCACCCGCAGAAGTGTCTGCTGGCCAGTGGTAGTAAGGACAACCTAGTGAAGATCTGGGACCCCAAGTCGGGCAACAGTCTCAACACGCTCCACGGCCACAAGAACACGGTGGTCAAGGTATCGTGGAACAGCAACGGCAACTGGCTGCTCACGGCCAGTCGCGACCAACTTATCAAGATCTACGATATCCGCATGCTCAAGGAGTTCGCCACGCTCAAGGGCCACGCGCGCGAGGTCACGTCCATCGCGTGGCACCCCTGGTACGAGCGCCTCTTTGTCAGCGGTTCCTACGACGGATCGCTCATGTACTGGGAAGTCGGGTACGTCTTGCAACCTCCACCTCTGTTGATCTGTATGCGAAGGTGCTGAAGGCTGGATGACTAACGCAGGATTGCTGTGCAATGCCCTATGCTAACAGTAAGGAGAACGCGTTGGCGTCGATCCCTCAGGCTCACGACACGGCCGTGTGGGACATCCAGTGGCATCCTGTAGGCCATGTTGTAGCTACTGGAAGGTACGTTACGCTAAGCGCTGTCTCGCTCTTGATGCTGCCTTCCTGGCACTAACGCACTGCCTTCTGTGCCATTCCTTGCGTTTGACTGAGTGCAGCAACGACCACAGCACCAAGTTCTGGTGTCGCAACCGACCGGGTGACCCCATGGACGACAAATACAATGGCGGGCAGAACGTGCTGAACGATCTGGAGGGTCACGGCATGGACGGCATGCACCACGGCCGTGCTGGTGCTGACGGCGAGATGTTGCCGGGTATGGCAGATGGCGCCTCAAGTCTGCGGAACAGCGCCATCAACGCCGCCAACTTCCAGGCCTTCAACAAGACGCACATGGATCGATCGGGTGCTCCAGGCGGTCGTCGCCCGCCTCCAGACTCGTACACGTGCAACCGCTGTGGTACCAAGGGCCACTGGATCGAAGACTGCCCCACCAAGGACCAGCACGGTCCTGGCACCGGGATGCAGCGCAAGATCCCACCGGACGGCTATCTGTGCAAGCGGTGTAACATCCCTGGTCACTACATCTCGGATTGTACGCAGCCCAAGGTGCCTCCGCCATCGTATACGTGCCACAAGTGTCGGCAAAAGGGACATTGGAAACAGGACTGTCCACTGGACGGCCACGGCAGTGTCAGTGCGTTGTTGGGCCAGGTGGCACGTCCCGGTATGGCGCCAATGAGTACGGGCGGCGTGGGGCCCCCACCACCCCCACGTGGCATCCCACCTCGTGGGATGATGCCGCCCCCGCCCCCGCCACCTGGAGCCGGAGCTGCAGCCTCGATGCGAGTCCCCCCGCCGCCACCACCGCATATCTTGGCCGGTATGAAGCGTGCTCGTGATGACGGTGCTGGCATGCCTCCACCTATGAGTGGCTGGCCACCGATGGCTGGCAATGGCGGACAAGGACCACCAGCGCCAGTGCCCGGGGTCCTAGACGCTTCTAACCAGCCTGACATGAAGAAGCAGGCCCGAGACCCGAGGCGACGGCAGATGGGAGGCGGCCCACCGGCCAGTGGGGGCTATGGTGCTGGTGCTCGGAGGTGAAGCTGTTGCTTCGGAGCCGTCATGTCAAGTGTGGTGAGAGAAGAACGCCAGGGGCTACTTGGCACTGGAGGGTGCGGTGGGCTGGAGTTGAATCAGGACGCGAACCAAGACGCAGGAGCAAGAAGAGGGCTAAGCGGACTGCTTCGATGCAGGACCACCTCGAATTGGACACGCAAAGGGTGTGTGCCGCTTGACTGTTGCCAATCTACCACTGAATTCCCACGAGATGCCGTCACTTGTTGGGCATTCGGCCTCCATCATTCACCGACGCTAGGCAAGGGAGCAGCCTCCCTCGCTCTTTCAAATACTCCGTCTTTCTTTTCCTGCCTCAGGTTCGAGAGTACTAGTCTACTACAGAGCACGTGACGCCTTCCCTTGCTCAGTTCCCAAGCTCTTCTCTTGACAGGAGACTGACCGGTGTGGCGGAAGCGGTCGGCCGACCAGCCTGCGCGCAGGGAAGTTATGAATCCCGACCGCGCAAGGCCACGGGTCTTCTGCTCGCTCTAGGCAGACCAAGGGCGAGTCGTGGTTCCAGCGTGAAGAGCACACTACACGACAAAGACATGCTCGTGCTGAGGGAGAACCAACGGCAGCATCGCCAGCGAGAAGCTCTTCTCGTGCCCGCACCGCAGCCCGACGCTCGACCGCGACGTGGACTCTGCGCGCAGCATCTATCTGGAGCACGAGCACGTGCTCACTCGGGCTCCTGGAGTCCGCGTGCCCGGTGACGCCTGCTTTATCTAGGGCCAGGAGGTGTTGCTACTGGTGTCGGCCACGCTCTCAGCTTCAAGTTGGCCAAAGTGAAGGCCGTTGTCGGCCGTTTCGGCCGGGCTGCGCTTTGTCGCGGCACTTCTTACCCACTATCGACGGCACCGCTCGGTACCCCGGCACTTGGTCGGCTCGACGACGGCGTTCGTGGCGCCCAAGTCTGTCAAAGTGGCCAGCGCCTCTGAACCCAGCGCCGCGTCGAAATCCCGCGTTGCCCGTTTCGTATTCCGAGAGAAGCCGGAAATCCCCAGCCCAGCGCGTCGCCACCTTCGTCCTCCGTGCTGATGTGCAGGCTGAACCAGCCGGCAGCGCTAGCCAGCGCCTTGCATCCCGTACTCACTCACACACTTACTCGCCCACTCACTCACTCACTCACTCGAGAGCTGGAGCCGCCTGCTGCTTGTCGGACGTCTCAGTGCCAGATGTGTTTGTGCCTGATTTTCCCCTTGGATCTCGTGCTTACTAATCCGGTAAAATTACGCCTGCCGACAGCCAGTACCTGGCAAACATAATACAACCGACTGTCAAGCCGCGTCCGTGTTTTTGTCCCGACGCCGGCCAAACTTGACTTGACCAATGTAGGGCGGCCCACCGTTGAGCGGAGACCCCCCATCGAATACCTCTCCGAACCAATTCAGACAGCACGTAAAAAAACGGCCAAGTACGACAGGGCGGAAGGCGCTGCCCGCCGCCCTGTTGTTTTCATTCCCAGAAAGAGCTCCAGGACGAGCCCCAAGAGCGCCGAGGACGAGGACCTCGCGAAGACGCCCCCCTCCCCATGAAGGTGCGGCAGGGCGGACGCCCGCCGCGCGCAGACGACTGCCGCGTGCAGATCCCACACCCCAGCACAGCGCTACTAGGCGGCGCCGGCAGAGGCGGCAGTTTACGCGTGATGCAGGTGAGCGCGTCGACCGCGGAGACATCGGCGGCTTCTCAGAGCCCCGAGGCGCGCAAGACCAAGAAGGTGAGCACGCGGCGTAAGAAGAGTGTGGGCTGCGCGACGGCCACGTCCCATGTGGCGGCCACGACGCCCTCGCAGCCCTCTACGCCCGCGTACCAGCCGCTGGGCGCGATTGAAAGCGTTCGCGCGGCTGTGAGCAGCTCCACGGGCGGCGCCGCCGCCGTGACGCACGAGGTCATTCTGAGTGGCGCGCTGAACAAACGCGGCCACTTCTTTAAGACGTGGCTGCCGCGTCATCTGGTGCTTTCCCGCGCGGCGCTGCAAGTGTACCGCAAGAACCCGTACGCGGCCATGATGCAGCAGGAGAAGGACCTGGAAGCCGTGGAGAAGAAGCTGCTCAAATGCGAGGTGCTGCGCACCGACGCGCTGCGTGTGGAGCCCACGGAGGCCTTCAAGCACCACCCTTTCACCTTCGTCTTGGTGGCACGCAAGCGCTCGCGGCGCTTCGGGCTGCCTGGCGTCGGTAGCAGCTCCAGCAGCGACTCCAGCAGCAGCCGAGTGACCTTCAGCGGCGGCGGGAACTGCTTTCAGCACCGCAAAGAGAGCAATCTGGACTCAGACACGTGCACAGTGCGTCAGCCTGCGGATGACGGCCCTGTGGTGCTCTACTACCTCCAAGCCAGCAAGGAAGCGGACCGTCAGCGCTGGATCCGCGCCCTGCAGCGCTGGATGGAAGGCGAGAGCCCAGCCAAGCTGGGCCGCAGTATCCTGCAGTACATTGTCAACAACGAGTACAGCAACTTCCGCTACGGCCAGAAGTTGGTGCGCTCCGGTTCGTCCCGTTCCAACGTCCTGGGCGACAGCGCGACGGTGGCGGGGCCTGCAGCGGCGTCGCCAGCAGCGCAAGCGGGCCGCACACTGGAGCAGGAGTTTCCCGTGCTGGCCAATCTCATCCGAGACATGCACGACTGTCGCGCTGAAGACGAGATGGTGTACATCCTGGACCAGATTCTGGGCGAAGTGCAGGACGGTGCCTGCAGTGGCTACATCAAGAAGCTCATCGCCACAGCAGGAGAGGTGAAACTGGAGACGTCACCGCACGTCTGGACCACACACGTCAAGACGGCGTACGCGGAGATCATGAAAGCGCTGCGCACGGGGTCAGCAGGTGGCAATGGCCCGAACCGCCACGTGGTGCGTGGCCTTCAGGCGCCGACAACGTACAGCACGCGACAGAACTCGGACGGCAGTGAAGCATCCGGCAGCAGTTCGCACTCACTGCGTAACGTGGACCCGGCCAGCTTCCATACGTTCTACAAACTGGGACGCAAGCTGGGCTCTGGCGGCTTCTCAGTCGTCCACATTGCGACGCACCGCGAGACACGCAAGCAGGTGGCGGTCAAATGTCTAGCGAAAGCGAGTCTGGGGCTTCAGGACGTGCACTCGCTCAAGCAGGAAGTGGAGGTCATGTCCAGTCTGGACCACCCGAATATCGTGCCGCTGCTGGACTACTTTGAAGAGGAGCGCTACTACTACATCGTCACGCCGCTGTGTACGGGCGGCGAGCTCTTTGACGACCTGGTGAAACGCAAGAGCTACACGGAAGCGGACGCTCGTGCTCTCATGCTCAAGCTGGCGAGTGCCATTGAATATCTCCATGCTCGAGGCATTGTCCATCGCGATCTGAAGCCGGAGAACATCTTACTCAAGACATCGGCACCTGGCGCAGAGGTCATGATTGCGGACTTTGGCTTCGCGCGCAGCATGAAGGGTTCTCGGCGCGGTACGGCCTGTGGCACACCCGGTTACGTGGCGCCCGAGGTGGTGCAAGGCGAGCCGTATGGGGCTGAAGTGGACTGTTGGAGTCTGGGCGTCATCCTCTTCATCTTGCTCTGTGGCTACCCGCCGTTCCCGGGCTCGAACCACGCCAAAGTTCTGGATAAAGTGGTGAAGGCCGAGTATCAGTTCGAGGCGCCGTTCTGGGACGACGTGTCGGCTGAAGCGAAGGATCTCGTGACGCAGCTACTAACGGTGGACCGATGTCAGCGTCTGAGTGCTTCGGGCATCTTGGCGCATCCGTGGATGAACCCGACGAGTTCTTCTGCTGTGGAGACGTCGGAGGACGGTGAGGAGGACACTGGACGAGACGGTATGGTCCGCAAGTGCTCGGACCTACTGCCGGCGCTGCACCAGATGCGCAAGCACAGTCTTACGCACGGCAGCCCCAAGATCCGACCGTCAGACATGAATGTGGACGACGTGGAGCTGGACGAGCTCAGCATCGTGAGCGACAAGGAGGTGCTGGAGCGCGAGCTGGCCAGCACGGAGGGGTTCTAGACTTCCAGAGGCGTTGGGAGGTGGAGAAGGCTGGAGGGGCGGCTGCCGTGGGTAGTAGTTGCCGTGTGGATGTCTTGCTTGAGGAGATTGGAGATTGGACACTAGCTATATGGGTATAATATCAAGCAACGATCCTGTACGTGACTGCATGGAGACTTCAGGTTCATAGCCCCATGTCCTCGGCGTCTTGGCGTGCGTCTTGCGTGTGCGTGGCTTCTTGCTCCATGAGCTCGCGGAAGGCCTCGAAGTCTAGCGCTGCTAGCAGCAACTGCAAGTTGTCTGTGGCGTTCTCGTGCTTGGGACTGACGCGAAGAGCTCGGCAGTGCGCGAAGAAGGCGTCGGGGGAGAGATGCTCCTGCTGTAAGAACTGTGCGATAACGTCTTCAAAGAGCTCCTCGTAGCGCTGGCAAGGAGACGGTGTAAGAAGCGGAGTGGCGTTGGGCAGGAAGGAATGGAGGGGTGACACGTACTTGGAAGATGGCGTGAGCTTCGTGGCCGTATTCGTCGTCCGTGGACGCGCTCTGGAAGGTTTCAGCGTGGCTAGCAAAAGATAGAGCAAAGGTAGACGTATGCTGCATTAAGGTGGGGGATGGTAGACGTGTGCATGTGTGTGGAGAGCTGGTGGCATCAAACAGACCGATGCAAGAAGGCAGCGAACTTGCTCTCGACGTCGACTGCAGTGGACGTGCACATGCCACAGGCGTGAAACCACTTGTGCGGAAGGGATAGAACCGCCAGCGACGCGTCTGGAAAGAAGAGAGCCACCTACGCTCCTCGCAGAAGGCCATGAGGCGCGCCACGAGCGGGTCGGAGCTCTCCACGGCCACCAGCACTTCCTCCATGGCCAGCAACTCTTGCTTCACTTTCCTCCGCTGTCCGCGACGCTTCAGAAGCAGGTTTTCTCGCGAATAGACGTTACGGATTGGCTGAAATAGTGTCATTGTATCGTTTCCACCAATGGAGCGTCGGTATTTTCTGGAAAATCTTGAGCCTCCATGTTCCAACCCCAAGTCGAAGACGAAGACGAAGGCGAAGGCGAAGGCGAAGGCGACGAGTTCTCGGGGTTCCCGCTACAAAAAGCGAACACCAAGGCCATGGAATCTGCAGCACGCTCTAGCATGTCGTCATCTGCGTCGTCCGGGAGAAGGAGGGAGTCGCAGCGAGCTGGGAGCTCTGGATCAGCGGATAGATACTGGTGCTTCGTTCGTCACAAGACACACGCACGCACACACACAAGGAGGCAAACCATGCGAGTTAGTCGTCCTGCGACGTCCAACAGCTACCAAAAGATAACGCTGACGTCCTTCTCTCCGCTGTCGCGCGCGGTTTCCAGCGACAGGACCTCATGGCGTTTCAAGCGGCAGTAGAATCTTCTCACGGCCGAGCATGACACCTAGAGCTGGAAGACAAAAGCGTTGGCAATGACAACAACGACGTGATGTCTTTCAGGCTATGGAGACGATCCCCCATGAGCTTACTCTCAAGCTGCTAGTGCACCTCCGTCCACGAGGATGTCGCCTGGGCTGTTGCCGCTGCAGATGACACCTCTGCTGCCCACGACCACGTCGGATATGGAGCGCAAGCGTGTGTTCTTGACCACCAAGCGTCTGATCTTCCAGGAAGTTAAGCAGCAGCATGAACGCGAATGTCGGCAGCGTGGACTGCAGCTCAAGTGACTGCGAGTGCGCGCTAAACTGCTGCTGCATATGGTAGAGGCTGGCACGAGCACTGCGAAGGACAACACGCGACTACAACTGCTAGGACAAGACGATCGTAGCCAAGCTCGTGGTATTGAAGACGTGGTCGCATTGGATGCAGTGGCGTCAGGTGAAGAGGAAGGCAAACGCGATGCCAAAGCAGGTGATACTGGAGTGGAGTGCATGGACACGAAGGGAAGACTGGTGTAGACTGTAGTGGGTGCGCTGCAGTCGAAGGCGCCTGACCACTTGTGCTAGCCAGTTCATCTTCGCGCGGACTGGGACGATCAAGCAAGTAGTTGCCGCTGCAATCTGGAGTTTGTCTCCTGTGCTTTTCGCGTGTCTGACCAGCGGACAATGCGCTTCTAGGACGGCAAGCATCAAGGACGGCGGAAGCGATCACCAAAGCAGCACAGAACCCAAGCTTCGACCTCTTTGACCGACGCACAGCGTCTTCCTGTCGTTTCAGCGCGTACCCGGAGCTCCGGAAGAGCCTCTGCATCTTTGTGTAGCGTAGGCAGTGGTCGTCATTCAGCCCGGAACTTCTTAGCTGCGTTGAGCGACGAGCACGGCAGCAGCATGGCAGCTAACGGCCACACCAACTCCAACAAGAGCTCCAAAACGAGGCACTCGCCTTCCCTACGCAAGCCACCGCGACTCTCCTTTCCCTCCGCGCTGAACGCGAGCGATACTGAAGCCGACGTGGACGACGTGCTGATCATCAACTGGCCCACGGGTCTCACAACAGCCCTACAAGGCCCAGACGCCAGCAAAGATGACGATGGACTCGCATCACTAAGCGCACTGCAAGAGCTCAGGGAGACCAGAAAGCGATGGCACAGTGGTGTAGATGCTACTGGAGCTATGAGGCGGATACAGAGTGACGAGAAGGTCGAGAGTACGGTCTTGGAAGTGGCATCACCACGTCTGGAGCTCGAAGTGGCTCGATGGAAACTGCGTCATGCACTGCACAGCGAAATGTTAGAGCTCAAGGATGAGGTGATCCGCTGCAAGGAGCCACTAATTCGACAAGGACGCGAAGTACAAGCTATAGAAGTCCGTGCGTGGGTCATGCAGGCGCTGAGCGAGACTGGTAAGAGCGCCGATGCAGTACGGGAATACTTGGAGGTGTTGGAGGACTGAACGCGCATTCTATCAAGAAGCAAGGTGCTGTTTGGACGTCTTTGATAGGCAACTGGGTGGAATGGAAGCCTGCCGAGACGGGAAAGACAGGGTAGAGGGGTCAGGAGCTACAACAAATGGCTCACATTCGAAACGTTTGGGGTTGCTGGCAGCTTACACGGCACGGCTTCGTTCACCCAAGGAAAGTCCGTGCGGGTCTGGAAGCATGTTCGACTCGAGCTTCCTTTTACACGCTCTCAGTAGCCATAGTCGTAGCCATAGTCGTACTTCTTGTGGCCACCGCGCTTCTTGTTGTCGTAGTCGCGCTCTCCGTAGTGCTTGCCGTGGCCACGAGAGCATGGCTTCTTGCCGCCGCCGTAGCCGTAGCCGTAGCCGTAGTCACCACCGTAACCATAGTCGTAGCTCGGGTAGCCGCCGTAGTAGTAGTCGCCTCCGTAGCCGCTGTAGCCGTAGCCGTTGCTAGGGTAGTAGCTGCCGTACCCGCCACCATAGCCGTAGTC
>JAADYK010000837.1:0-13606 GCA_023338225.1 Halophytophthora batemanensis | reverse complement strand
TCTTTCCCTTTCACGTCAGTTGGCGGGAATTGTTGTGGACAATGGAGGACACTTGCAAGAGAGGACGCAAACGAAAGCAAACAAGCCAAGGAAGTAGCGTTAGTCGTCGTCGTCGTCGCCAATGATGCTTTTCTTCTCGGAGAACTTGACCGATGCCGACACGAGCGGACCCTGCTGGTAGAAGTAGTATTGCTGGTAAGCTGGCACGGGCTCGGCCGCCATGGCGCTGTCTTCCCCTTCTTCTGGTGCGTCCGTCTTGACTGGTGCCGTCGGAGCATCGCCAAGCTTCCGGCCAGGGAAGAACTCGCCGTTGGTCAACGCGATCCGCTCTTCCTCCTGCGGGTTCACATACGGATACGCGTCGCGACGGCATTAGCGACTGGGAGTGAAGATTGCAAACGGTGGAGACTCAAGATGAAGCCCCGTACCATGAGCTTTTGGTGGACAATGAACCATGAAGGCAACTGCTGCGGCAGTGTGGCCAGGTCCACATCGAAGAGTTCGATGAACTGCTCGTTCTCGAAGCGCGTCTTGACGCTGCTGGCAATATTACGATACTATGGTCGCATACAGGTGAAAGACAGACAAGGCCCCGTCAGTTCAAGCGACATAGCGCCTTACGTTCCCTTGGGACCCACTGCAATGCGCTGGAAGTCGCAGGAAGAAGTTGAAACCCGCACCTTGTCGATGGTGGAGGTCAAGCTCCAGTTCTGCAGACGCCGCAGGCAGCCGATCATGGTCCCGGCGAAGTGCACGCCCGTCCTGTCAGCGCAGCACGACGGAGACAGAGCCCACACAGCAGCAAGAGCTCAATACGAGATGCTAGTGCAGCAAAGTGAACGGCCAAGCGGACGAGACGCACTTGCACATGACCAGGATGGGGTGGCGTCGCTGGTCCAGGATGAGTTCAATAGCTTCCTTGGCCATGCCTTCCGCGATGCCCTTCCACTGCGACGACGCCGTGCGGTACTTCATACCCAGATGGATCTGTACAGACAGAGAGAGATGGCGTTGTAGTTCAAGAAGCAATGGAAGACGAGCACGAAGTGAGCCAAGAGGTGGGCTAGACAGGTCCAATGGATCCGCGCGCGTAAGAGATCGAAGTGTCAGGTAGCACACCACATTGATGTCTTTCTCAGCGAAGAAGGCTGCGAGGTCGCGCGAGAGGTCGTCGTAGGAGAGGTAGATGACCGTATTAAGCTGCAGCGTGGCCAGGAACGGGAAGGACGAGGCGTCGCACTTGTTGGAGCGGTAGACCTGGTCTTCCACGATCTCGAAGAAGAGCGGCGGGTTCAGCGACGGTAGCGTCGTCACCACAGGCGCTGGCGGTGCCACAGCTGTCGTCGGGGCCGCTGGGGTCGACACAGGAGCCGGCGCGTCCGTGGAGATCGACAGGCCTGCCTGCAGGACGTCCGTGGCCATCTCCGCTATCTTCTCGCCCGACCTTTTCCTCTTGCTTCCAGTTGTCAATGAGCTGCTGAGCATCCGAGCGTCGCGCTGTATTTCAGCGAATCAGAGAGGGGCATTTGCCTTTTGGAGCCTAATCTGGCGCTTGCTATTGGCTGAAAAGGCCATGACGAGCCCCAACTTCACAAGAGCAGGGATGAATGTGCACTATGGTCCAGACGCCTTCCTACGTCTCTACTCGTCGTCGCTCTCCTCGTCGCCGTCGTTCTCCTCCAGCGATCCCAGCACACCCGTCTTGCCCTGTGCCTCGAGCGCCGCCTTCACGCGCGCCACGCCCTTGTCCGAGATCATGTTGGTGTCCAGCTCCAGTCGCACAAGTCGCGCCTTGCTCGGCACGAACGTCTCCGCCACAGCCACAGCGCCCTTGGCCGTGATCTCGTTGCCCACCAGCGACAGCTCCTCCAGCGCCGGCAGACTGGCACTCTCACTCAGCACCGCCACGAATTGCTGCAGTCCAGCCGACGTGATCTCGTTCTCGTCCAGTCGGAGCACGCGAAGTCGCGTCTGGGTCTTCAATAGCGGCGCCAACGCCGTCACGCCCTCATCCATGAGCTCGTTACCGGACAGGTCCAACTCCAGCAGCTGGATGTGCTTGCTCGCCAGCGCCTGGGCCACCTGTGTCGCGCCCTCTGCGCCCAGCGACGCGTCCCGTAGCTTGAGGACTTCCAGCTTGGTCTGCTTCCCCACTGCCTCCGCCAACTGTGTCGCACCTTGCTCTTCAAAGGAGCAGTCGCTCAGATCCAGCGACGTGAGGTTGTTCAAATGTGCGTTCACACTACGCGCCAGCTGCTCGCTCGCCTCCGGCCCAGCACGCGCGCTGGCGTAACGCAGCGTCGTGAGCTTAGGACACTTGTTCAGCACGTCGGCCACGGCCACACAGCCATCATGGCCGCTCATGTTGTTGTAGAAGTGGAACTCTTCCAGCGTCGAGACGGCGTCCGGGCCGTTCTGCAGCATGATCTCCTGAGCGATCACAGCGGCGGCGGCGGCCGAGATGCCGTTGTTGCAGAACAGCAAGCGCCGGAGTGTCGGCTGTGGGATCAGCAGCTCGAAGCAGGCACGGACGCCCTTCTCCCCCAGCGCGTTGTCGCTCAAGTCGATCTCATCCAGCACGTGACCACTCAGCGCTCGGCTCATGGCCGAAAGCACACGCAGCGCCTCGTCTTCAGGTCGCCCAGCGATCACATCAGCCAGATCCACCACGTGCAGATCCCCAGAGGCTAGACGACCAAGGAAGCCATCAGCAATCACCTGGGCACCCGAGTCCGTGTAGCTCTTGCCACGCAGCGAGATCTCAGTAAAGTGCAGCGGCGAGCGGGCATTCGAGTCGATACCTTCTTCCAGCAGCAATTGCTGGGCCCGCGCGGCGTCCACCACCTCACGCTGTGTGTTACGGAAGGAGAACCGCTTCGCCACCACGGTCACTTCTTCCTCTTCTTCTTCTTCCTCCTCCTCCTCCTCCTCCTCCTCCTCTTCCTCTTCGTTGTCTTCCAGGGAGCCCAGCACATCGCTCTTGTTCTTGCTCTCCAGAATAGCTATGACCTGAGCCACACCTTCTTCTGAGATCATGTTCCCATCCAGCTCCAGACTCGAGAACGTCGACTTGTCCGCCACGGCCTGCACGAGCGCAAGTGCACCAGACGCGCCGATCTCGTTCACATTGGCCACCAGCTTCTCCAACTCAGGGACGCCCGTTGCAATCGCCTTGGCCAGAACCTTGGCACCCTTAGAGCCCAGTTCGTTCTCCTCCACCTGGAGGACACGCAGCGCAACGCACTGTGTCAGCGCCTGAGCCAACGAGCGCGTGCTCTCCGCCGTCAGATCATTGCCCGAGACGTCCAGCATCGTGAGTCCAGAGACTGCGCCGCCTTCACGCAATGCGTCAGCAATAGCCACCATTCCGTCATCCTCAATGGCAGCGTCACGCAGGTTGAGCTCCACCAGACTCGGCAGTTGGCGCACCGCTGCCGCAATAGCCCGCGCGCCTTCCGCTTTGAACGTGTTGTCGCTCAGATCCAGCTTCTCTAGCTGTCGTAGCTGGCCCAGGGCCGTGGCAAACGCCAGACTGCCAGCTCGCTGAGCTCGCGTGGCCGAGAAGCGGAGGTCGCGGAGCAACGGCGAGCGCGGTAGTAGCTTCGCCAAGGCCTCAGCTCCGCCGTCGCCGCTCATATTGTTGTAGAAGTGGAAGGTCTCGAGCTTTGTGGGCACATCGGCGCCGCGGAAGAGCAGTACTTCTTGTGCGATCACGCCCGCCGCCGCCGCCGAGATGCCGTTGTTGCAGAAGTACATGTGGCGGAGCTCCGTCTGGCCCAGCAGCAGCCCGAAACAGGCGCGCACGCCCTTCTCGCCCAGCGCGTTGTCGCTCAGATCGATGCGCGTCAGCGTCTTGAAGTGGCGCAGCGCATCGCATAGCGTCGCCAGCACCTGCAGCGCTTCGTCTTCCGGTCGTCCGGCGATCATGTCGGCAAAGTCGACGCTTGTGAGCGCCGTGAAGGCGCCACGCGCCTCCAGACGCGAGAAAAAAGCCGCCACCACGCGCGCCGCCTCCAGCGTGAAGCTCTTGTTACGCAGTGTGATGTGCGTGAAGGCTGGCGGCGGCGTCTGCGTCTCCGCCGAAGCGTACGCGCGCACCAGCTCGTGCGCACGCGCCTCCGTCACCAACTCGCGCTCGCCCTCAAAGGACAGCACCAGCTTCTCGTCCGCCGGCCCCAGCGCCAGTGCCGTCATCTTGGTCTGCAGCTGCGCGATGCGGGCATCCACAGCGCTTGCGCCCTTCTCCAGTGCCGCCACGCGCGCCTCCAGCGCGGCTTGGTCGTTCATCTCGCCTCTGGTCACTGAGCTCTGGCCTTGGGATTCCCTTATGAGGCGCTCAATTGACCAAATGAAAGGCTGCTGACACATGATAGGATCATCCCTTGCGTCCGGCCCTTTCCGTCTGAAAGGGGCTGGCAGACGCACCTTGGCGCAGTTGCTGCAGGACGCAGTTTTACGGAAACTTTAAGAAAGAACCAAGCGCGTCATGCCACGTGAAGTCAGTGGGCATTACGTCGCTCCGCAGACGAAGATCGAGGTGCAAGACGACCATGGCCAGCTCCAGGCAGCCTGTCGCCACCACGGCCCTGCGTCCTGTTCTCCATGGCGCCTGAAACCATCTCCCGTCCAGACACGCGGGCTGCTCACTGTTCTTCATGTCCATGATTGCTCCTAACTTAGACGCACTATGCAGAATATAAAAACTCCTAGTAATATAGCGCCGCCCGCAAGAAGCCTCCAGGCCCTGCTGCCCGCCTGTGCAGCGATCTGACCAGCGGCTTCCGACACACCCAGCGACTCCGCGGACGGAGCTCCCAGTTATACGCGAGGTGGCGAGGGAGCCAAGCCGCCCGTCCTACTCCGTCAGCGACTGCACAAACGCCTGCGCCTTCTCCAGCGCCTCCTGGAGAGAAGTCTTGACCAGCGTCTGGGTTTCCACGAACGTTGCGCAGCTAAGCAGCTCCTCCGAGCCTACACACAAGGTACACAATACACAGCACACGACAACGTGAGGGGGGAATCATGCACACCTGCACACCACCGCAACTGACGCATCACTTACCATCCGCGCTCGCCGAGTCCACGGGGCAGAACTGGTACGTCTCCTGCGACCAGTGGACGGCAAAAAGAATGGCCACAACCATCACCACGAACGCCAGCACGTACAGCGGCACCCGCGCCAACGTGGACGTCGACGCGCTGCTCGCTGCTTCTTTTTGCTCTACGCCGCTCTGCTCTGGCACAGCCTTCTTCTGATCCTCCAGCAGCGCACGTGCCTCCTCCGCGTCTACGTCCGGCAGAGACTCCGAGTCCGAGTCCGAACTCTCGTCGTCGTTAGGACGGAAGTCCGAGTCGTTCTCCTCGTCGCTAACTGCCTCCGTGGTTGCACTTGACTTCTGGTCCGGCAGATACATGGCGCGCTCGCGAATACGACGCACGTCCTGCTGCTGCTCTGCCGCAGGCTTGTAAATGTCCACCTTCTCGTCCGTCATACCTAGCTGCCTCAGGTGGAAGTTGGTGCTTGGGCCTGTCCACTCCGAACTCTCAGTGGACGCTTCCTCCTCCTCTTCCTTGGGGGCGCTAGCGCTCGTCTCCTCGATGCACACTTCAGCAGTCACTTCCTTCACCTTGCTAGCCGCAGGCTTCTCCGCCGTCGCTCTGTACCAAGACAAGAAATAGCGCAAGTGATTCAAAGACGGCAGGAGTGGATGAGCGCCTGCTCATTCAGCCAAAGCAGCAGCGCTTGGCGCTTTGCTAGCATGGGAGTGCCAATGCACATGCGACGTACTGTGCCACGGCAGCCGCGGGCTTGGCGGTTGTCACGGTCGTCCGACGCGCCACAAACTGTTGCGTCGCCACGGAGCGCGTCGTCTCCACCTGAACACAGTCGCCAAACAAGACACCGAGTTGTCAGTGCCCATCGCATTCTCCACCTGCATCTCCGCTGACAAGCGTTCTCTAACGCCCACTTCAACCACCACAACACACAGTAGCGCCGCCACCACTAAGCAAGAAGCGGCACAAGACGCGCACCTGCTCTTCCTGCTCGGGCTCGTCGCCGGAGAACCGGTCCGCAAGTCTCCGCGCGATGGAGTTCTTGTCCGCCTTCTTGGCAGCCGCGTCCACCACCGTCTTGCTCTTCTTGGAGCGGTGGCCCTGGCCGTCTGCCCGCGTCTCCAGCACCTTGCGCTTGCCCTGGGAGCTCTTGGCCATGCGCGCGACCGCCTGGTCGATGCGCTTCTGCTGCTCGGCCGCCGCCGCCTGGCGCGCCGCCTCCAGCTTGGACACGGGCGACAGAACCTCGTCGTCGAAGCTCATGCCGCTCTTGGTGGGCTCCGCGATCTGCGCTGCCATCTCGATCTGTTGCTCTGGGCGCACGCCTCCCTACAGTTTGCTTGCTGGGCTAAAGGGCCGAATCTGGTTGTGAAGGGGAACTTTCTTGGAAGCCCCAAAGTGCTGTTTGGACATTTGAATGCGCCCCCCGACTTTTGCTCGGCGACGTCGTCAATTCATTTTCAGATTTTTGAAAAGAATTGCGCTCCGCGTGCGTTTCTTTTCCAGATCGGGGAAGCGGCGATTCAACCAATCAAGCGTCGTTCTTTTGGAAACACTCAGTATATTTTCGGCCCAAGCAAGATGACTAGCTCAAGCCAACCAATAGGGCTCTGTTGTTACGTGTCAGCCGCCACGACGTCTCGTTGAAGAAAATGAATTGCAAGTAGACGCCGCGATTCAGTTTTCGAGGGGGCGTTTCGCAACACGTGAAAGGGTAGCCATACGCCGAATGTGAGCCCGTGACGTCACGATGGGCGGAGACTCCCTTTTCTGCCATTTCGGAAGGAACCAAGACGCATTAAAGTCTGCACTGCGCGCCGAAATAGCTGGAACACCCGAAGCCTTACAATGACTTGGTCAATATTTAGACTTATGTGACGCTATTTGGATACGTTGGCGCTATTGGTGGATACCGCATTTCTCGCGAAATTCGCGGTATGACGCCCAATAGGATCGGAGACCGATGTTGGCAAAATGCCACAAGAGCTGGAGCGGCTCATGGCGTTGTAGTATTAGAAGCAAGTCAAATGTGTGCAAAAACGTGTATCCAGTAGGAGGTGGCCTCACCCTTGGCTTGAACTACACCGTAACACCTGGCAGGCATTGATTTGACGAGGTTGCGCACCACGTCAATGGGGATCGCGTCCCAAGCTTCCTCGACAGCGACCTTGAGCTCTTGGATATTGCTGTACTGCTCTCCGCTCTCGTAAAGTGTGCGTGTAAGGAACTCGTACAGATTTTCGATTGGATTGAGGTCAGGGCTGCTTGAGGGTCACGCCATCACAGTCAGGCCAGCTTCCGCGAAGAAGGCGGTAGTACGGGGGGAGGTGTGAATCACAGCATTCTCCTGCTGATAGGCCCACCCCTTGCAGTACTTCTCCGCAACATAGGGAAGCAGGAACGTGCCCGGCGTAGCGACGTACTTGTCGCTGCCTTGCTTCCCCACGAGGAAGGCCTGCTCGGGCGTACCTTGGGCAAATATTGCTCCCTACACCATCACACTGTCGCCTCCTGTTTGGCGCCGCATCATGGCTCGTGCCGGCTGACGAAGATCTTGTCAGCACCTGACCGAGCTGTCCGGGCCGCCCAGGCACTAGCATTTATCATCGAAAAAAATGATGTCAGAACGCATACCGGGATCGCTTGGCCAGGTGGCCCTTGCACCAGTCGACACGAACCCGGTGGTGCCTAGGAGTCAGAGGCAGCGTGCTCTCGATTTTATCGTGCGTTAGCCAGTCGCAATTGGCTAGCGCATGCTGAACCGTGCAAAGAGAATGTCATCCTATTCTCTTTACGGAGAGTAGCTGCCGTGGCAACACACTTCACAGGATCACGCAGCAGTCGGTGTGGGTCGCCATCTGTCAGTGTTACCGGGCGCTCTCGCTTTTCCTCGTCCTTGGTTTGCCCTTGTGTCTTCAACATGCGAGACAGAGGAGTGTGACCAACCGAACAGCTGCACAATATCCTTCTGCGAAGCACCTCCATGGCCATTCCCTCCAGTTGCACTCTCTCGGACTCCTTGATGGGTGTGTAGCGCCCCGTGCTGCTACCAAGTAGAATCAATGTGAGCGGTGTGCACCAAGCGGTAGTTGGTACAACATTGCCAGAACAACCGACTTGTTTGCCTTTCTTTACCTATTTCATTTTTTAATTTACGAAAACGCCATGAGTCGCTCCAGCTCTTGTGACTTTTTGCCAACATCGGTCTCCGATCCTATAGGGTGTCATACCACGAATTTCGCGGTATCCACTCATAGCGCGAACGCACTGCGCCAACGATCCAAATAGCACCACGTAAGTCTAAATATTGACAAAGTCATTGTAAGGTTTTGGGCGTTCCCACTATTTTAGCGCGCAGTGATTCCCGGTTAACAATCCGCCTGTTTTTGACCAAAAGTCCGAGTTATAAACGTGGTTTTGGCGAGAACGGTACATGCTATATGAAAGAGTGGTGGTTTCCAAATATTTAAAGCTATCCCGCTGGACAAAACGATGAGTGCTTCCAATGTTATGATCTTCTCTCTCATTCGTCCATTTTTATTGAGATGCTATCAGCCGCTTTCAGGTACTCGTCCTCAACTTTGACGCAGTGAGGGACGTACTTCGTCCACTCAGCTCGATCAAACTTGTCAAACGCTTCGTGAATCAGACGTTTCACTTCTGTCAACAAAAAGGTGACGTTGCACTGCTTCACGCACCCTTTCATCCAGCTCCAAACCATTTCAATCGGGTTAACCTCTGGATGCCTCACTGGGAGAAAATGCACCTCACAGTCCCACTTCTTGGCCAGCTCGCTTGCCATGAACACAGATGCCGGCTTATATTTCTTGCACATCTCCGCTAGCTCGGTGCGCGTAAGGTTCACATAGTCCCCCGTTGTTGCACGCCCGTCCCACACGACGCCATGGCTCACCAGCCATTATATAAACTCCTTCTTCCTCGCGGATGCTTTTACTGGCCGGGTCGCTTCCATCAGCTTCATGTGATTTGTCGCTCGGTCAAGAACCAGCACGGAGCGCTTGGGAACGACAAATGGGACCTTCTTTTGCAACCAATCCAGGAAGATATCGCTGTTCAACTCTGTATGGTAATCCGAGATCTTCAGTGCCTTGCTCCTGCGAAAGATGAGCCTCGCACCCTCTAGAAAGACGCTTGCATCGCCGATATGGCGCACAATTGGTCGATCTCCCTTGCCCTGCAGCACCTTTTGCCCATCCATCCTTCCTTTCCTTGTCCAGTCGCACCATCACCGGCGTCATATTTTATTTCCCCAGGTTTCATCCTGGTTTAATTAATTAATTAATTAATTAATTAAATTGAGCCCTTCAGCCCGGTGCTACTGCATCTGACGAGTGCAGTTGATGTGCTGCGCCACGAAGGAAACATCCTCTTTGAGCTCTTTGTAGTAGCTCCGCCGTTCACCGTAGCTGTAGCTGACTTGGCATGTCAGGAACCGGTGGAAGTGGAGCATCCCCACTTCCACCGCGTTTGGCGCGTATGCACACATTCCGTGAGCTTAGCGAGCAGTGTGTCGATGGTAACGTGTCGTTGACCGAACACTTTCTGACGAAAGCTTCTCAGACAACGAGAATAAAGGCTTCTGAAACCTCCTGGCGCGGTCGCAGGTTTCGTCTGTCTCCCATAGGTTTTCATTCTCCAGGCGATTTCGGAGGTTGATTACAGCCCGCCAGGAGTAGCTAAAACACTCCACTGTCCGCTCCAAAGGCTGCGTAACGCGGAGCCGCTTGTTGTTCTGCGCCTCCACCTCGAAGAACTTCCTCGCCGTGTCTACCGCGACAGCTGTGTCGTAGCTGATCTAACGGCGCTTGTGTTTTCTTGGCCTGCCCCCTCCGGTCGCTTGCTTGTCTGCCATGTTTGCAAGTTTGCTGTATCGGCCTGGCGAGGATTTGGAAGCTGCAAAAGGCTCCAACAGAAAGCCAAGCATCTATAGTTTTATCCTATCACAGTACTTCTTTGTCTGTGGCATTACTTTTAGACCAATGGGGACTACAAGAAAATGTCCATAGTTAGGATAAACTGTGGGTGCATTAATTGCTGGGATAGACTTTTTAGTACCGCGCAATACTCATCGACAAGATCCTCCCAGCCCTGGCCGAGAAGTGGCCAAAATGACTGCTAAAGCAGACGATCAAGCTGCAGCAAGATAATATGCGGTTGCATATCGGAGGCACAGGCAAAGCGCTCGTGGCTTCCGTGGAGAAGACCGGTTTGGACGCGGTCTTCACTAACTAACCAATAAAGTCACCGGACTTGAACATTTTGGACCTGGGCTTTTTCTCCAGTACCCAGTCACTTCAACAGAAGCACGTGGCATACACCATTGACGAGCTCCTCGAAATTGCGGGCCACTTGCACAACCAAATGACCGTGAGGACACTGAACAACGTATTTTTCAGCCTGCAGTATGTGTCGGACGCTTGGACGATGCCGCAGCAATGGACCAAGCACAGTGCATACAGCTGCTCAGAACACTAATCTGGGCCAGCTCGTTACCTTCGCTCCAAATCCCATCACCAGATTCAACGGGATCGACACCCCTCATCCCGGAAGGAACGTTTGGTAAGCTCTGCGAGGAGCTAACACTCCAGTTTCCGCTCGTTATAGCACCTGCTCCTCAGTGAACATGGCTTGATTGGCACAGGAATACTTGAGCAGAGGTTCACATCTCTGCTGACTCTTAGCCAGGTCAATAGTCTACAGTCCCTCCTTCTTCGGCTATATGCACGGGCTCACAGCATTTTCGACGATCTGTGGTGAATCCGTGCGCTTGGGTGCAAATTGTGAAGTGCATTTAGCAAAGCAATGAGCAGGCTAATTGCAGAGACACGCAGCGATGTCTTGGGTATCCCAAGGACACCCTGTGTGGCTAGCAGTTGTGCAACCGCAAGTGCTTCTTGGGTTTCGGGTGTTTTGTAGCCATCGAAGTGAGGGGTTTCAGGGAGATGGACCCTAAGAATATTCAATACAATCTCACTACGTAGACCCCCCTGGAGAAGTTGGTGGCATCGCTCAACGAGACAGTCGCATCTTCACTGGTGGAAGTACAAAGCTTCCAGCGGAAGTAGTTCTTCTTGTGACCGAGGAAACGGGTTGGACAAGGGCTCCTCACACAGCAAGTCTGATCTGGACAGGACGAAGGGTCAAACTCAAATGCACACCAGAACGCTTTTGTTTCCTCTTGCTAGTGCTGTTCACAACTAGGCGGAGTATGTTGCCCACGGTCTAAGACATGCAAGCGCGCTTACTTCACCGTGTCCTCCCGGACAAGGCCCGCTTCTTCTTCTTGCGTCAGGGGTCCACCGACCCGACAATACGTCCCTGAACAGGTTGCTACGCCCCGGAAACACAGAAGCATTGCTTCTGGCATTGCCGACGAGTACGCCAGATGTGGCATCACCTCAGGTCACTCTGGTCCCAACTCGTTCGAAAACGGTTGACCTGGACTGATTTACTCGTTGGTTCAGAGGAAATCATTCACGAGCAGTGGGCTAACGACTTGGAGTTTGCACTCACGGTCTGGTTCTGAGTTTGAGGGGGTTTCCTGCTTGAAATCCGGATGGCCTGCAATACAGCCGTCTTTGGAGGCCGCCCTCCGCCCACAGAAATCTCGCTGGCACAAACCATTACCCAGTTCTTTGCGACGCACTTCTGTCTCCTTCACTGACATCGGCCAGAGCTACAGATTGACGAAATTGCACCCAAACAGGTCACAACGACGCTGGCGACGCAGTGGAGAGGGCTACGAAGACATCCCAAGCCTGAGCAGCCGCACACGCCACACACTCAACGAGGCCCCTTCTGGATTCGGTGGCACGAGACACGTAATTACTCATAATAAAACCTCCAAATCATCATCGACTGGTCAAAATTCTACACCCTACTCAGAACTGAGGATCCGTAATATTTGCGTTTTCAGCGCTTGGATTCAAGCCTTTGTCAGTACTTCACTTCGCAAATGGTTTGGCGCTTCAGCGTAGCTGAGTGGTCTTAGGGACAACCGAGCATCTTTTCCAACATTTCCAACAGCAAGACATGGACTTCTTATGCCGTGGAGAACGAGTATGATGTCCGGAGAGTTGTGAGTTGTGGGGTAGCAGCATTGAGGCAGTCCATTGCAATATACCAGGCGCCCCGAGGAAACTTACCCCCGAAACTGCATCCGCGGCCTGGAGTTGTCTTGCTTTGGTCGCTCATACGGCAATAGTGGCGTTGAGTCGCGGCGTGGGGCACCGATGCTAGAGTTCAAACCAGCGCACACAAGGTGGCTCTGAGAAAGCTGAGGTGAATTACCGCCAGCAACAAACTCGCGCTGCTTCGGAACGAGTTGTCTTCAAATCAAAAATAGCGCACAGAGTTGGCAAGAGATCCCCACTTCCACTCTTAAATTGATACACGTGCTCACCTTCCAGGTCCTACACGCTGGTTTGGAAACTGGAAGCTCCGAGCGGCGTGTGCCTCGCACCCTCCCCGGAACTGAAGCAGCCATCGTTGCTCTGGCGTAAAGAGGGGTCTCAAGAGGGGAGCCCGCCTCTGAGTTTGTCTGGCTGCAGTCTCCCAGTGTTTGGCACGGGCTCGTCCACTTGGCAGTGACGTTTTCCTAAATAACAATACGATTCTGTCTTTCACGTTTCTCATTCGATGCTCAAGCTCAGTGCTGGATCAACCTCACGGCTTCTATTCGTCAAAGTCCCGCAGATTCAACCAATCGGCCTCTCAATGCCCCGAGAGGCCGTATCTTTCCACAAACAAAAGTCTGTGCCCCTTGGAAGATCGCCCCGTTCGTCTGCCTATCATTTCCGCATCCGCCCCGAGCCCAGCACCTCTAGACCAAGCCTTCCCTTCGCGCACGCTCCATTACCAGCCATCCTCCAGCCATGCCGACGCTCCCACACCTGTTGACACTGCTGGCGGCGCTGCTGGCGGCCGCCCAAGCGCAACAGACGGGCGGCGACGTGGTCATCACCATGCCAATCACCATCGACGGCAACCTCAAAGACCTGCAGCTCTTGCGCGGCGAGAGCTTTGAGGACGCCGCCACGTCCTTCGCGCGCGACAATGGACTGCTGGCCGCCACGGACGACGCCAGAGTGCGCGCTGTCATTGACCAGCTCTCTGGGCTGCTCAAGGACAAGATGCAGGAGGTAGAAGCCTCAACGAATGCTGCAGCGGGAGCAGGGCGACCTGCAGAGCCCGTGCCCAGTGTGCAGCTCACTATGCCGCTAACTGTCGACGGCTACACGGGCAATCTGCTGAAGTACGAGGGTGAAACACCCGAAGCGGCTGTGGAGAGGTTCCTGTACGCCAGCGGCTTCACCATGGATGTCATGCGCGAGTTGTATCCGCAGTTGGTGTCTCTTGTGAACCGCAAGTTAGAGGAGTTGCAGCCGCCGCGCCGCGAGCTCTTCGCCTTTACGCTTACTCTGGACGGCCGAGAACTCACGGTTCGCCACTTTGAAAGTGGTGTGCCGCTGGACGAAGCTGTTGCCACGTTGCGCGACATTGGCGTCACAGACGGTGAGTTCATGGATCG
>JAADYK010000836.1:0-13612 GCA_023338225.1 Halophytophthora batemanensis | reverse complement strand
CTTGTCACGGTCATTTCCGGTCGAGTGATCGAAGTCACTCGCGAGGCCGCCGCGAGGTGCCTACAGAGGTCGACCTCACCAAGGGCGGGTTCGGGTCGGGCCAGAGACTGGGCCGGGCCTGATGACCTCACCCGGAGGGAGATGGTCGCCGGGAAGACCTCCTGGAGTCTCACCGCCCCCAGACGCCATCTGGCCTTGGCCCTCCACGACAGTCTTGGTGCCCCCAGACGCCTGGGGCCGGGCTGCCTTCGGGAACACTACATTTACCTACAGGGCTGGTGTCTGCGCTTCTCGCAGCGCCCAGAAGCCCTTGCATATTAGCTTTCAGTCGTGAATCTGCCTCAAAGTGCAGAAGTAAAACAAGAACAAGGAATATCGGTGTCAAGTTGGAGCTTCAGTTGGTCGGTGCCCCGCAGCGCGAGATCCTATTCGGAGCACGAACACCCCCTTCACTATCCGGTCCCCTAACGAGGTAGACTGCGACAGACTCGACTCAGATCTCCAGATCGTGTACGAGTTTAATGGCGGTAGGCAGATCTGATGCTACTCGCTAGAACGGAGTAACATCAGATCTACTTGCCGCGAGACTTTGATTGGGCAAAAGTTATGTCGATTTCATGCCATCACGAAATCGGTGTAGATAAAATCTATAGACTTTCTTCCAGCACAATCTGCGAGACCTCTCCGATAAACACGTAACAGAGTTCATTTAAAGCTTACGATTTAAGGAGCACGTGTGTATCATGCGGGCTTAAACAACAGGTTGGTTGGTTGGCTGGTTGGTTGGCTGGTTCAGCGGGTTAGTATTCGTATCTGCCTTTGCCTGGGCATTTTGGGTTTTGACGGAGCATAATATCGAATTCATATTACCATCACATTCACCCTAAGTACAGATCCCACCCCTAATTGCTCTGCGGTTGCGAAAAGACAAGGGCATGTGATTTGCATTCTGTTTAACGGTGCGCTGAAAAATAACTGCTACCTACGTTCACCTCATACTAGCCAACGATCCACCTCGTGTGGTGTGCTAGAGGTCTGTGCGTGCACTGCTATGATGGTTTCAACTGTCTGTTGCGAACCAACCTTTGAGCAAGGCTCAGGGACAAACCATCATTGAAGTTGACGAATCCCATAGTTGTGTTCACAATGCCTACCTCTGCAAACTGTTGGATCACATCGTCTGCTGGTTCTGCCACCGTAGCGTCTCGAGAAGTGGCGGAGGCTAATGCCACGGGCAACTTGTTCTTCCTGGAGCTACCGACCATAGTAGTCGCCGCTAACTTCTCCCACGCTCTGTTCATCCACTCACAAATCCGTCACCGACCAGGGGATATCAACTTAAAGGTTCTCTCTAGTGCTTTTGTACTAACCAGTGCACACAACCCCTCAATCAATCGGTTTTGAAGTTACGTCTTGGATGGCCCTTCCACTCACATCTGGTGGTTGCGAAACTGAGGTGGCCCCAGGAGCCACTCGCATCAACTCCACGTTAGTCTTGCTTGCATAGGTAGTCACTTCCTCGGACCAGCGATCAGAGAAATCATCTAGAAACAGCAGTGTCGGGGTTGTGAGACAAAACCAATTGACGAAATGGTACTTAAGCCACGTTACTGTCAGCTTCGCATTCCACCACCCTGGAACAAAGTCAACATTAGAAATCATAGAATAGGCCAAAGACGTGAATTAGAATGTCGTAGTGTTAGGGAAGGGCCTGTATCAACTAACCCTTTCAGTTACCCTAAACATGTGGCTTCTCCAATTTTTGAACAGGTCTCATGTTCTCCCAAAGTATCGTCTAAAGGTATGGCAAAGGCAGTCACTTCCCTCTATGCTCTCGGGAATCCTGGAGGGCGTGTTTTTAAAGACGCCTCGGCAGTTGATTGGTCCACCTGCACCCGCGAACTCAACTGAGCGTGCTGCTGTGCCAGGTACACAATTTCTTCGTGTGCCTGGGGTTTTATGTTGGTCAGCACGGTATTCTCGTGGTCCTCGTGTGCACGAAGATGAGTCTCTACGTCTTCCTGCATCTTGGTTTGTTCCATGCGCCATGCCTGTTGTAGTTTCTCCTCCACAGTCTGCTCGTATACACGAGCGCGTTGCGCAGTCTCTGCCTTGGCGCGAACAGCTTCATCGCCTACCGACTTGGTAATCATGCGTTCATGCGCGTCCCCAAGTGATTTTGTCTCCGCTTTCATTTTCACCTTGACTTTAGTAATGGCGTGGTCCATGTTCTCATCCAAAACATATTGCTGGGCCTGCACTTGTGCCGTCACGTGTGACTGTGCACCAGACGCTGCGTCCTCTATCGCTCGCCGAATGCGCTCATCCATTGTGTTGGTCAGTTGCTGCGTCTGGCCGTTTGCATGCGTACGAACCGCACGCTCCGTCCCCTCCAATGCACGGTTGAATCGAGCTTCCAGGGTTAAGTGTTTAGCATCCTGTGTGTCCATATGGTCCTTTACGGCTTGAGCGTGGGTATCCAGACGTAATTGCGTCTGGTTCCACACTTCTTTGAGGCACACTTCCACGAACTGCTCGCTGTGTAGTCGCTCGTTGGTTTGGGTTAGTGTCTGGACACGAGCCTGGACTTCTACGATCTGGAGCACTTCGTTCTTTGATTTGGGCTGCTGGTTGCGAAGGTGGCTCTGCTCCTGCTTCTGCTGGAGTGACTGCGTCTGAGTCTCAAATGCGGAGAAAGTCGACTTGATCTTGTCGACCCTGTCCCAACAAACCGTGCTAGACGCAGGTGTTGAAGTTGCATCCACTCTTGCGCATCTAAAGCATTACAGACAGTACTGGGCATCACGGCTTTTTCTTCCTCATCCGTAGCAACAAGCAATGCTACTGCAGTATTCCCGTCGGAGCCTTTGCCGTCGCACTCCCTCTTTTTCATCATCTTGTTTTTCTGCGGCCGTACACGGTTTGTGATCTTTGAGCGGCGTTGGTTTCCGAAAGGACTCGGGTCCATGTAGTTTTCTTTGCAAGTTTTCTCCAATAGGAGCAAACTAATCTCTTTATCCCATGAGTTATGCAGAGAGTGGATTTTAATAGGGAATCACAACGAACTTTCCCGTATATTCAACCAACCAACTGCTTCAGTGGTGGTCAATGGAGAGGGGTTTCAGGCCATAAAAGCGCACTTAGTTCCTTTTCAGTCAATCAGAAGTCCGGAAAGCGAATCGGTTCGGTGTCTTAAGTGTGGTTCAGCGAATCGAAAAAACGCGAATCACAGTTCTGGGGTTTATTCGGTTCGGTCTAAATCGGGGGACCGTGGCTCAGGCTCGGTTCATCCAAGGCGTGGTCGTCGCCATGACTGCAGCTCGTGCCTGCTAGCAACGACATATCAAGCGTGGTGACAGATAGCTGACAGTACGATGCCTTCAATCACACGATTGAGTGAGCACGTCGCAAATCACGTAGGAGGCGGAGATGGGGACGCAGACGGACAGATATACATAGCGCGCCAACACTACAGTGTGGGGCAAGAGATCTGTACGGGAGACCTAGCAGCCACCAAGCACGCATTTCAGGCCGACCGAGACTTAAGTGGTTAGAACACTCGCTCCCATCACACAGCCATGGGGTTCGAGTGGTGAAATGTGCAGATCGCCCATATAACTACCGAGCACGCTCGATTTGCCATCGGTGGCATCGAGAAGAAGCTTGGCACTCAACTTGCTTGAGCGTTGGCTGTCTAAAACACCCAAACCGCAAAGGTCATGAAGGCTGCACTCAGGACATCTAAGAAATGTATGCAAGCCACCAGCCGTGAGCACTCTCGACAATACGCACCGGAGTGCGAGGATCGCATACAAGCAGCGCTTCAGTGTGGCTTTGAGTGCACACAAGCCAAGGTGGAGATCAGAAACAGATCTGGTAATAAACAAACTACGGAGACAAGTTCAGGCGAATTTCAGCGAGTATCTTGATGCCGAGTGCACTCATACAGTCGAGATGGTTTCCGAGAGTGAGTTGGCCCTGAAAGCTAGACTTCAGAACCAGCTAGATGAGAGTCTAAAGCAACTCTGAAAAGGTGACCGGGTAGAGATGGAGACGTCTCTCCAGAACTACAATGAGCAGCAGGAAGTACGCACCGAGGCTTGTAGCAGACGCATCGTTGACGATGAGACGAGTGTTATTGAAAAGCGGATCCAGGCAAAGATGGACGTGGCTAGCTCTTCTGTCAAACTGCATCCGGGAAAAGAGGTTGTTGAAAAGTGGCACATCCGCGAGCAGAAACATGCAACCAGGACGGACACAAAACTGTGAGTGCTGAATAATATTACTGCCACTATTGGCACTCGAGTTGAGTGCGTCCTAAGAAATAAGGCCACAGCGACGAACGAAAACATCAAGAAAAACATCAAAGAAACCATCTCCAGAGAGCTTGATTAGGGGGAGTCAGAATCGGAAATTCTGCGAAAATTAATGGCATATCCCGACTTCAAGCATCTCATGCGTACGACACGAACGTCATTTCAGCACATTTGCAGTGAGATCGAGCTACATCCCGTCTTCACACAGGAGCCTGCTGGTGTGTACTTCCATTTGTGGTTCCAGTTTGCTGCTACGCTAGACCACTTGGGTACAAGCGGCAACGGCGCATCGCTTGGACAGGCCAAAAATCTGTGGGGAATCGGAAAAGGGACATGTGACCTGTACATGGTGCGCGTTTTGGTGGCGCTAGATGATCTTGCGGACAAGTACGTCGTATGGCCGGACGAAGCCGAGCGCCGTAAGACTTCACGTCGGATGAGTCCTCTTGGATTTCCGGGTTGCGTTGGTTTCATCGACGGCACCACGATTCCGTTGTCGCAGAAGCCTGCCGTCGATGGAGAGTGCTTTTTTTGACCGCAAGCAGCGTTATAGCTTCAATGCACAAGTAGTTTGTGATGATCGTCGGCGGATCATCTCGTTCTTCAGTGTGTGGTCAGGTTCCTGCGCTGACAGCACCGTCTACAAGGAGATGAAGGTGGCTAATCCACCAACAAGCTGCACTACTTTGCGCCGGGCCAGTATCTGCTGGCAGACTCTGCTTATCCAGCAGACACGACACACAACACTTTAGTTCCAGCGTACAAGAAAAACCAGCGCGGAGATGACATGCAAGAATCCAACACCTGCGTCGCACACGTGCGAGTGGTGAATGAACACACAATCGGCGTGCTCAAAGGTCGCTGGGCTTCTCTTAAGGAGCTACGCGTTCAGATGCGGGTGAAAGAGGACGTCAAGCGCGTTCTACGCTGGATGAGTGCTTGCGTGGTCCTTCACAACATGCTAATTAGCATTGGGGAGGGTTGGGCGAGCGATGACGAAGACTCGTCCGATGAAGAATCCCTTGACACCGCCTCACCTGGCTTCGAAGATGACGACACCTTTGCCTTCCGACGCCGTCTCAAAGAGCATGCCGTCGCTAAAGGTAGAGCCGGGTGGTATTCTTTGGTATCGTGGGGGCTAATAAAGATCCGCTTGTGTATTCATGCATGCACTGTGACGTGAACTCTGTCTTCTTGCTTTCTTAGACTTTGCCATCATAAAGACGCAGCATCGCAGCGATTTCAGCCTCAGATTTCCCTCCCTTGACGAGCTCAAGGAAGATTTCATGGGGGCGAAGTACACGACGATCTGATAGCTCTTTCTCGTGTTTCTCTTACTTAGCTTCGTGCTCGCACTACTTGATCTCCAGTTCTCGCACACGTAGCTCCTGGCCAGCCTTGTGCTGACGTTTCTTGTCTTGTACCTCCATGCTGAATCGCTGCTCTTCCAGACTGAGTTTTCGATTGAAGAAGGCTATCTTCTGCTTTCCCACTTCGGCGTAGGCCTTTGACAATGAGAGTCTGCTTTCTTGTGCTGTCTATGGCTTTGTCTTCGGGGTAGACCCTCGCGTGCGTTTGCCGTTTGTCTTGCCTCCATGGTGTCGTTCTGCTTCCGTTTCCAAGTAGGATGGGTGTCTGCGCTTTACCCTGGAGAGGGGGATCGCGGGTCGGTCTTCACTTGGCAAGAGATCCTTAGCGATACATGGGCTAGCGGGAGATGTCACCACAGGGTCACACGTCGTTGTCGTCTGAGCGGATTCGGAACAGGAAGCGGAAGTCCTTGGCTCAACTGAAGCTGCTGGTTCAATGGATTGGTTCTGTTGGTACGCTTCGATTACTTTGGTGAAGAGGCCCAACGAGGGCATGCAATCTTCCTTCTCGTTGGCCATCCACGATTGCGTTGGTTCACTCGGGGCAACTTCAAACGAGAAATCGAGAGACAGTGGCCTGGACTCGCTTTCGTCCTGTTTCTCGTTGGTATTGCCTCCCTGAGCAGTTTCAGAATGACCCATCCCAGTGGTCAGGTCGATGTTCGTGACTTCACTGGTGTCACTGCCAAGTTCGTCTAACCCCGAGACGTCTATCCCGTCGTTGCATTCTCCGTGATCTCCACCTGTCTCTCTGGCAATTGAAGCGAGATCCTTGCTGCTGTTCTTGCGGATCAAGTTGTTCTCGATGTCTTATGCAACGATTGCTGTTGGGACGCCAAGCTCCATCGTCGCCGCAGGTTGGATGTTGGGGCGTTCTCCATAGAGCATTTTCATACGCGAAAACTGCGGGCACATGATCTCCAGCTTGGCTTGGATAGATGCACCCTGCTCAATCTCGGACTTTGTGAGGCCCAACACTGTTTCCGTCTCGCTTTTTTCTTTGTCGCTTGGTACTGCTTCATCTGCGTTCTCCAGCGATTTTGCATACGTGCCGCAGACAGTCGTGGTAGCCGACGGTTGGATGTGTTCTCATGCAGATAGTCAGCCATGCGTCTGTATGGCGCCAACTTGGTTTCCTCTGGCTTACCACCAACCGTGGTTTTGCCGTTTGTGCCGTGAATGGACTCGAAATTTTCGCGAATCTCCATCCAGTTCATCAAGAGACGGTAATCGTCTGAAGTGAGGTGTGCTCTTCTACGTGTCTCGGCGGCATGCTCATCCGGTGTCATCACCTCCTGCGAAGCGGTCGTAAGCGACCACACCCTGACGATGCGTGCGTGCAAAGCGAGCACTTGCTGGTGTAGCCGGTCGAGTGCCTTAGAGTTACCGGCAAACGACGTGTGCGGGATCTTTCAACTTCTGCGGGAAATTTGAGAATGAAGAGGCTGGTCAGTTGCCGGAACACAGGGTCCAGTGGAAAGCACGTTGCATCAGACGGGATCACCCACCTCTGGAGGTGGGCGATTTGGCGCGAAGCCAAATGGCATGGCTTCCGGCCAGGAAATAGCATGCCATCTGGCAGACAGATTTCATGCTATTCAGCTTTGGGATGCAATACATTTTTGGAAAATTCTGACTCCCCTATTATGTTCAAAACCGCATTGAGTCTATGCTATCAGTCATTTCTACAACTCCCACAGGCGAGTAACTCGCCACAGCCTCGTCCATCGTGCGTTCTGTGGCCACATCAGCATCCCTGGAGCCTACTATAGCACCCCAGCAATTTCTACAGCATCCCCAGCTTCCGAGTCTGTATTGAGAGCAACGTACAGCAGGATTGATAAACCTACCATGATCACCATCAAGACTGCCAAGAGCGACTCGAGCAGTGGCGTTGGGTACTCCACAAACACCACCAATGTGCCACGTGACAGGGCGAGGGGAGATTGCAACATGCCTCCAACAAGGCAGCAAAAAGCAGACAGCAAAAGAATGACACGAGTGGGATTCGAACCCACGCCCGAAGACTGGTGCCTAAAACCAGCGCCTTAGACCGCTCGGCCATCGTGTCTATAAAGTTTCACAGTCATATGCACTTCAACAACCTTTGCACAACAACCTTTGCACATCAACCTTTGCACAACAATCACAAGGCCTTTCAACGCACCTCGGCTGCGTGACACCTTTGACGTGAATCAAAAGCAATCGTGACGTGCCACTTACACTTACTCCTGCTCCTATGCTCAGCGTGCGCTGTGCAAGCTATGAAAAGTGGATTATGTCCGATAACAGGGTGGACACAGCAATTGACGTTGCCGGAAGAACCTTACCAATTACAGTAATGGGATGTTCTCTTCTTAAACACCACACGATAGTTTTTGCTTTTTGGTCTATTATTGTTGTTGTGTGTGCATGTGTATGTGCATGTGTATGTGTGTGTGTGTGTGCGTGCGTGCGTGTGTGGGTGCGTGACAAGTAACACCGATCTGGTGTCAATTCCATTGCGACCTTCGCACCATGTCCACGCTTGACTCACCGAAAAGAATCCTCGCTTCCACGCATGAACTGTATCGTTCCGTTCTAAACGGATGCACACTGTTGTCCTGTCAATGTTCTAAATAACCAGATATCCGTCCTAGCCAATGCCTCTTTCCACCAGCTAGCTGGGACGAAGCCCTCCGCTTCATCACCCCCTTCACTCTCCCAGCGCTGTCTCTTCCCGAGGCATAGTGGATTCTCAAGTATCACTACCCCCGATGAACAATGCGACCTGCTTGTCCTCTGCATGGAGTTTACTTCGACAGCAAAGAGTGCCAGCACTCGAACCTCTCCTTCCTCCGTGACGATGCTCGCGTGATGGCGCAGGTCGCCAGGTCTCCGCGCACACAAGGTGTGTGTACTCTCGTTTGTCTTGTATGTGGTGTACGTCGTGTGTGTTTGGTCATTACCCCAGGGGCTTAGCAACCCACAGACACCGTCGCCGTGCTTGTTCCGAGGCCCTCGTAGGGAAAGCATTCATTATCTCCATTGGCGTACACAAAGTCGAGTGATTTGGGGAAAAGGAGATCACTTGAATCCAGGTGGCAGGAAAAGGCAGAGAGCAAAAGAATGACACGAGTGGGATTCGAACCCACGCCCGAAGACTGGTGCCTAAAACCAGCGCCTTAGACCGCTCGGCCATCGTGTCTTACGACGACACTCTTCCATTATTCACATATAACACATGCTTTTCTTCTACCTCTGGCTATTTCACTCGACTAGCACGGGTTCTCACCTTTGGCGGCTGCAAATAACTTGGTGATGGACATCAACCAATGTCGCACTATGCTTGGACAAAACTGCTGATGTATATTTTCTGATGGCCACACACTATCAGACTGGAAATCGAGTCTGAAAGAGAGGACCTGGCAGCTAAAGCAAAAAACGATGGAACCAGGTGAAGTTGACACCACGCTAAGCCTGCACGCAGAAGACACTAACGCGCTGCCAGCTCCAGCAGCTGTCTCGGAAAAATAAATAAATAAATAACTCTGGCGCACCAAGTGGCACACCGATGGACTGAACGGCTCAGTCAGCTCTTTGAGTGTTCTTCTCGACTGGCTGTCTACAGAGGACAGCTACGTCTGATGACGCAGCGGAGACAAACATTCCAGAGAGACGAAAAGCGTACTGGCGGGGCAAATCGCAGCACTCATCCAGCGCGCTGGGGTGACAACGCTGCGCAAACCTAAGGACATCGTGAACAAAATCAGTCAGCTGGGACAGAGCTACCGTGGGGCTGTGGATTTCCTTAGTAGCACACGATCTGGTATCACGGAATAGGTGTCTCTCCAAGCCGCAGTTGAGAGACGATGTTCCCACTACGAGTGAGCAGCACATTGTCCGAGTGAAGCGACTTGAACACCGCGCTGGCGAAATCAAAGGCACTGGAGCAGGAAGGTGAACCGTTTGACACACACAGGAACTTGATTTCAAGCACCAGCAGTTTCTTCAAACTACGCTGCTAGGAGAGCGACGGATTGTATACATTGAGGACGAGACTCGGTGCCGCATTCTACTTCTGAGAGCCTAAGCCAAAAGGGGGAGGCGAAAGCTCAGCGAGTGGAAGTGACAACCACGATGGAAATAGCTCGAAACCGAGAGCGCCCAAGGAACGAGGGGATTCCCGAGCACAAGATTGACGAGTTCTTACATTAATATCGGTTTAAAAGCGACCGTCCTTCTCAGTTATGTGTAGATTACGAACGACAGCGGGAAGCGGTTCTCTAGGTTCAACAGATTGTGGTTGCGATGCGACACCTTGGTCGACGAGCGACCAATCATACGCAGGAACGTTATGTGGCACTACTTGTGGAATGCTGATTGAAATGCTTCCCACGATCTCCACCGCCGTGCAAAACTGTCCGTGAAGACTCCAGGCTCGCCTGATTCAGCCAATGTCGTCTGCAGCAGCTCCAGCGTTGAATCCGTGCTCACCGACTGTATGATTTCCGTACTCGCACGATGTGCTTCATCACCTCCGTGCACGTCACTAGCATTGCCCACAAGAGCTTCATTCTCCAGTTCTTGCTCTTCGTCGGCAGCTACAGCGTCCACGTCGAGCTAGAAGTCTTTATCGGTGTCATTATCTGCCGTGACTCCCTCACCAACTGTACAATCATTCCCACTTGTGGCTTATGTGGCCACCAGAGTATCGCCACTGCTAGATGCCTTAGTCCACACCGTGCGCTGTGAACGCGGCTTGAGTTCTGCGAAGTACCTCCAGGTGTTTCTGACCCTTGCGGATGGCGCGCTCTGTGCGATATTCTCCCCTCAATGGTTTCGCTACCGGAGTTTGTATCCTGTTGTGAAATGCAGTTCACCCAACGCACGTTAGATTCACACACAAGCATAACTTCCACATCCAATGAGAAGGAAACATTCCGATACACCCTCTCTCTACCGCTTTCCGGATTGTACGTTGGTACGCACGAAGAACACAGGCTTTCTGGCTACCGCGATCAACTGGCAATTTGCGCATGACCATCACTCTGTTAGTTTGTTTATCAAAATCTGCTCGAAGAATGACACGCGTCTTTCCCCTCCCCAGTCCCAGATTCCTCAACGCTGTTGGTCACTCATCCCAAAGCAGGGCTACAGAAAAATCGCTTGCTCTGGTCTGGTTTTTAATCATTCCAAACAAATAATTGATTGCTGGAGGCATCAGTACTAGTACAACCACAGATTGCACCTTTTGAGTTAATCGCAAGGCCAAAGGGGCCAAAAGGCTGCCGCACCACCGATTGAGGCGCTCATTTAAGAATCCTCTAGCTACTGATGAGTTCGTCAATTATCAAGCAGTTGACTGAGGTCCTCTTACTCGGTCTCCCAAACAGACACAAGCAGTGCCGCTTCTGCGGAAGCACGTAGACGCCAGCCAAGCGAGGAGGCTACTCGAATACTCTCAAATCTGCGATCGATCCACGCGGACTCGTACGAAGCCGAATATCATGCTCTTGCGGGGAAGGTAGGCACTTGACAAGTTCATGTGGGTGAAGGTCAAGACGGGGGCATTGAATACGTACCATTGGCTGGACTGGATCCTGATGGAATACCTGCCACTATCATTCTGCACCAAGAAGTGGACGCGGATGTACTCAAAGCTCGAACTTCTGCTTCGTCACCTGCGACAATGCGAAGATCAACGGATCACTCGCGCGGAAGGTGAACGTCCCCATGATTGGCTGCGCGAGCCATCTGTTCCAGCTCGCGGTTAATCTCACCCTCAAGCCACACGACACACTTTTCACAAAGGCGAACAATCACATGAACCGTCTCTAACCCATCAAGAACTGCGTGAAGCTCGGAGCGACAGGAGGGGTGACGCCGGTCCAGAAAAATGATGCTCGGCGGTCGAGCACCTTCTCGATAATGAAGGTGCTCTTGGATCTGAACGATTTAATCTATCATACACATGTGAACCTGGTGGACGTAATCCCAAGAGCAAGGGAGATCCTCCAGCTTTGCAAAGTGCTGGGCATGATGCGGAAGCTCGAGAGTGTGAGCAAGAGGCTACGAGGGGACGATGGCGACGAAGGAAACAAGGAAGCGAGCAAGGCAGTAGCTTTGAGCGGGGTGCGCAAGCTCTTCGATGTCGTCGTGAATCTCTACCCTATGACAGCGGAATACCTGTCGGCTCTCGCGTTCATCGTGATGTCTCCTGCGTTTGAATCTGGTGTGGTCAAAGTCCTTTCCTGCAAAGAGGGCAAGCGGACTG
This sequence comes from Halophytophthora batemanensis, assembly GCA_023338225.1. NCBI lineage: Eukaryota > Oomycota > Peronosporomycetes > Peronosporales > Peronosporaceae > Halophytophthora > Halophytophthora batemanensis. The sequence continues at coordinate 1,670 of JAADYK010000836.1, read as the reverse complement.
CGACGGAGAGAAACGCACTCGCTCGCTTCGAGAGGACTGACAATCCCTCGAGCACAGACGACGACAAGGAAGTATCGTTTGCCGACAAATTCCTGATCGGGAACGCGACCACTCGCTCACGGTACTCGGACCTGCAGTGGATTTCCACCACTTCTAATGATTCGGAGCGATTATTTTCGAGAACAGAGTTTGTCTACACCTGCCAGCGGCGTTCTGCGAGGACCTCACATCCTGAAACGCTACTTTTCCTCGAGTTCAATCGCTGGCTTTGGAACGCACTGACGGTTGCACTCGCCATGGACCACTTGGTCAAGAAGCATCACTCATAGTGAGTGATCGGATAGTGCTGATCGGCAACCAGCAATACAGTCAGTGATTGGTTACACAGATGGCACTGTAAATTCAATAAAACTAGTGTTTTCGGCAGCCCTGTCTCCAAGTTTCTAAATGTTGAGAAGTGAATCAATTCTCTTCTGGAATGCAACTAGATTTGGACGTGGCATATTTTCCCATACCTATTGGGATCCCGGAACTACCTAATGTGATATCATAATCTGGTATTACTAGTACCCCCTGCAGTTTTCTCCTTCACTGTACAACCAATCGGCGCTACAAACAAAACACACACTCTGTAGTTTGGTAAAATGGTAGGTGCATTATTAACTGAGATAGACTTTCATGGTGCCTCTTTTGCGGTACATTACAGTACACCGGTGAGGGCTTAAGATTTCGTCGTTAGGACGCAACGAAGTTGAAGAGAAAATATTGACCCGGTTGGGCGGAAAACGATATGCCAGCAAACCTGTGTGGTTTGCGTTCGATAGAATGGATGACGACAGTGCTCGGAGGTACCCAGAACAAGTTGAGAATAGCACTTCAGTTTTGGAAGAATAGAAAAGTGGAATAGTTTAGAACAACATACTGAAACCAAGCCAATTCCGGTTCTAACAAACACAAAAAACACGAAGCGTTCCCTTTCGGTTTGTTGGCTCTGACACTCTTCGTGGGTAAGAGAATATGAGTGAATTCTGATCTATCCAATCATCTGGTGGATTCTTTCTAGCATTCCTTAGAAGTACTATAGAAATGACTTTGTACAAGTCTGGTCATTGCAATCCCTGGTAGTAAAGTGAGAATGAAGCCCCCTATGAGTGATGACACACGATTCGCTTTGAAGTAAGTTGCATTGCTGTCATATTATGGCGACGTCCAATATCCTAGTGTGTGTATCAAATCGGTCACTAGCTTACCCTGCAGCCTCCCAGAGAGTCTCGGTGTCTCGGTGTCTCGGTGTAAGTCATCCTTCCTGTGCGTCTGGTCGGATGCAATGACGTGGCCACCACCGGATGTCAGCCGTCGCCGACCTACACACGTGACTCGAGTCCCCACCTACCCTGCACACGTCAAGTGCTGTGCTTCGCGTATTACCGCCGTGTAGTGGTGGCACACTAACCGAACAGTGAGCACACAATGTACACAGCAGAACTGACGATACTACCGACACCTGGGACCAGACCAGAAGCAACGGCGAGTTCCGTGACTCCCGTCGAGCACCCGCTCGAGGAGCTTGATTTGGTCTTCACTCCGGTGATTTCGATTTCGAAGAACTCGGGCCGAAGAGATCCGTCGTCCTCGTACGTGTTCACACGCACAATGCTCGGCATGCTGTG
>JAADYK010000835.1:0-13624 GCA_023338225.1 Halophytophthora batemanensis | reverse complement strand
CGTGGTTCCAGTGCGAAGAGTACTACACGACGAAGGCCTGCTCGTGCTACCGGAGACTCAACCGCAGCATCACCAGCGAGAAGGGCTTTCCGTGCTCGCATTGCAGCCTGATACTGGACCGCGACGTGAGCGCTGTGCATGGCATCTACCTCAAGAACGAACACTTGCTCACTCGGGCTCCTGGAGTCCGGGTGCCCGGAGACGCCTACTCCGCGGTGTCAGGTGCGCGTGAGCTTGCTCACACACATCGACCCGAAGCAGCAAACGGTATGTCCACTAGGGCCAGGACGGTACTTGGGTAGCTCATGGTAACTTAGGGATATATCGAGGCGCAACGGTTGGCCAAAAATGAGCGGATCCCACTTGCGCCAATCATCGCTCGCTGGTGCCGGCGCGAGCTGTCGGCAGTGGAGATAAACCTGCGAAAAAGGACGCGATTTCCACCAACCAGGAGACGGAGAGACTCGGTGAGGAACATCGACGTCCAAGAGCCCAACAAGCAGGACGAAAGAGCAAGCGGAGCCACGATGGAGCAGATCATGCAGATGCAGGACGATATCCACAAGCTCAAGAAGATGATGGACTCAGTGTTCGAGAAGATGTACGTGCGGCGCTCCCAGCTACCCAGGCGCGTGCGGCGGTCCCGCCATCGCCGCCGCGTTCTCCAGCTCCCATGGCTCCAACTCTGGCAAGTCGCCAAGTCACGCCGTCGCCTGGTTCTCACGCTCTGCTTTCGCTCTTATTCTGCCATTACGAACGTGAACGATGCACGCGCATGGATACAGCGAAGGGCAGTCTGCACAGCGGCCGTACGACGCCGTGGACGCCTACGGTGAGTCAATACCGTCTCACGGCCAAGAAGCACACGAACAAACCTAAAAGCTCATGAGCTCACGGGCTCACGACCTCACGTCTTGTACGTCCTTCACTACCTTTGGCACAACGCAACGCAATGCAACGCAACGCAGCGGACAAGGATCGCATCGTGGAGATGCTCAACCGCCTCAGCTCACGGGTACGTGCAGCACTCATGCCACCTCAGTCTCCGTCCCGCTGTCTGCGCAATGTACGGGGCCCAAATCCGATCTAACACAGCCTCTTCTCTCCCCTTAGATGGCAGACGCGGACATGTCGAACCTCACGGCGGCTCCCACAAAGGACGCCACACCCGAGGACATTGCGGTACATACCCCCACCCCACCGCTAACGTTGTCTCTCCCCTCTACAGCCCACTGACCCCCTCGTCCTGCATTTCCCACCACCGCAGGAGCTCAAGCAGAGCATCAACCGCATCGAGGCCGAGCGCCAGAACATCAACCGCCGCGCCGGCGCCTCGCTCAAGGGGGTCTTGTAATATATTCCAGCCAGCGCAGCCAGCTCAGCGTCGGGCCATGGTATGCTTCCCGTCTCCCTCTCCACCCTCTGGTCTCCCATTCCACCCTCCCAGCCTCCTGCCAGTCACCAATCTACTCATTAAACTCGAACTCGTGCGAGTTGGCCCAGATGTCGTTGGTCATGGCCTTCACCTCGTCTTTCTGCGTGCCGCTGGTGGTCGTGGCCATGGCCGCCTCTAGCCGCGAAGCCACCGGCGACAGCGATTGGGACTGCGACTGCGACAGCGCCTCGTCCTCTTCCAGCTGCTCCTGCGCGAGCTTGTCGTCCTCCAGCTCGCGCGCAATCTCCTGCCACAGCCCCGATGTCTTGAGGTACTCTTCCAGCGCCGCCTGACTCTCAAAACGGTCTTCCCCACTCACAGCAGTCTTGAGGTTCGCATTCGGCTTGAAGTAGTCGTACTCGAAGCGGCCAGGACGGTAGAACCAGCCGCGGTCTTTGAGTTTGTCAATCATTGTTCCCATAGGCACCTTGGTGTAGCCACGCACCATGACAGGCTCACCCAGAGCCCCAATGGGCTTCTTGGTCTCGGATTTCTTCTTCGTGACCTTCTTCCTGGACTTCTTGGGCGCTTCAGTAGCCTTGGGCTTGGACTGCGCCTCCTTCTTCACGGCCTGCTGCTTCTTGCGCGCCTCATTCTTTTCCAACTGACGGTGGTGTTTCTCCAGCGCCTCCTCTCGCAGTTCGTCCACCACTTCTTGGTGCTCGTCTCGCAGAGCGTCCTCCACGCGCTTCCACTCGCCGCTCACCTTCAGATACTCCTCCAGATCGGCCACGGAGCGGAAGTAGTTGACGTTCAACTGCTTGTTCTCGTCCGTGTACGTGGGGGAAAAGTAGTCGTACTCGAAGACGCCCGTGCGGTGCGTCCAGCCCTCCTTCTGCAGCCGCGCGTACACGAGTCCAAAGGTGCAGCGGAACTCGGGGGGCGTAAAGTTGAACACCTCAGCCTTCTTGAGCTCCACTGCCGGCACTGGTTTCTTCTTCTTCTTGGGCTTCTTCTTGTCGCTCTTGAGCTTCTTCTTGCCGGTACTCGACTTACTGCTAGAAGGCGTCAGCTTGCGCTTGGCTCCAGTCGACGCCGACAATGTGGCCTTAGGAGACCTCACAGACGTCGGCGTGCTCTTGCTACTGCTTTTCACAGCCGGAGACGGCGTCTTAAGCGCCGTCGCTTTGCTGGAAACCTTGCTGGACTTGCTGGCGACCGGTTTCTTGGGCTGGCGAGGAGCAAAGGACACGACCTGGTGGCCCTCGCCCGAGTCACCCAGCTCCACATGGCCCACTTCCAACGCCAGACACTTGAGGACGGCGCGCTTCTTGGTCTGGAAGATGGTCTCGTTGGGCATGAAGTCCTGGAACTGCGTGTTGGGCTTGACGAACCACGTCTCGGGACCGCACTGCATGGTGAACCAGCCAAAGTCGCGTTGCGCCACGGGCCAAAGTAGATCCCAAAGCTCCGCGTCCGCCGTCTCGTCCTGTTTGGCACCCGCCAGCGCGATGAACTTCCAGCACGCCTTGAGCTTCGTGTCGAACACGTTGATGTTGGGCTTAAAGTTGAAGAACTGCACGCCTGGCATGGCGCACAACAGCGTATTGGGACCCTGTGCGATCTGCCAGCCGCTTGTCTCCAGCATGCGCGACACCTGGGGGAACATCTTGGTGAAGTGGGCCGCGGGACCCGTCGTCTGGAACTCCGTGGGCGTCTCCGGCTCCGCTTCCGCCTCCACAGCTTTCGCCGGAGACACCGCCACCTTCTTGGGTGACGTCTTCGCCTTTTTGGGCGACGCGAACAGCTTGGATGGTGACGAAGACACTTTCTTGGGCGACACAACGCGCTTGGCGGGGGAAGGAATGGACTTCTTGGGAGACAAGATGGACTTGATCGGTGAGGTGATCCGCTGGGCTGGAGACGCCGCCTTCTTAACGGGAGACGCTTTCGCGTGGACAGGCGAAGCTGCGACGGGTCTTTCGACCGTATTCTCCATCTCCATGTCGTCTGCCAACACCTGCGTGGATGGCATGTCCATGGCATCCTCTTCCGGCTCGCCCTCGGTGCTGCTGCCGTCGCTGCTGCTGTCGCTGCTGCTGCTGCTGCTGGAGCCCTCATTCTCCTTGCGCTCCTCGTCGCCCGCCTCCTGCGTAGCCAGCGCCGCATCCACCTCCATGTCCACATCCACATCCACCGCCTTGGTCTCTGCGCGGCCTTCCACGGGTGCTGGGCTGCCCACACGCTGCATGTCCATGGCCGCCACTGCTGCTTCCTGCTTGGCCTTCCAATTGTGCTACAGCTCCAGCCTCAGCTCCAACCTGGTGCCCAGAATAGGTCTCCCGCGCTCGCCCCCCATTGGCCAAAATGATTTTGGCGCGAACCGACACCGGTATCCCGGTATCCGGAATGATGGTCGCGCGCCAACCTATTTTTTTGAAAATGCGCGCGTCTCCGATTAAGTACGAGTGCGCGCCAAAATGCGGCCCTCGCTCCAAGTTGCCCTTGCGATCCGCCCATACACGAGGAAGCCGTAGAAGGAGCGCAGGAAGCCCACGCACGAGCAGCTGACGCCCGCTGTGCCCTCTGCCTACTTGATATGGCGCCGCCCGGTGGCTCACTCGCTGGCGGCGAAGCTGCAGACCGCGAGGTGCTGCGCTGGGTCAAGCTGCCCGCCATGCAGACCTTCTGGCCGGCCTGCGTTTATGCCGACTACAACGACGCACTGGCGCACACGCACGACATGTCCGCCTTGCGCAGTGCCAAGCCCGTGCTGGACGTCGAGGACCGCGTGCTCTACTTCTTTGGCGTGGGGCCGGGCGCCTGCCACGTGGCGGTGCCGGGCTCTGCGCCCGACGAGCAGCTCCGCGTGGTACACAAGGACGATCTGAGCGTCGTGCGCTGGAGCGCCGCCGCCGAGTTCGACAAGATCTGCCGCGGTTTCCTCATCAGCGAGGACGCTATCACACGCGCCAAGAACACCAAGTGCTTCCTTCGCGCTTGTGAAGAGGCTGCGATCTACGCGAGCGACGTGCACACCAACGTCCAGGCCGCCAAGCTCTTTATCTCATTGCTACGGAGGGCTGGACCATCGGGACGTCAAGGGAAGAAGGCTGTGGCCCGCGACGTCATCAGTGAGAAGACGGATAGTGCTAGCACGGCTGTAGTTAAGCCGCAAGCGCCCAAGAAGAGCGTAGAGATCAAGACGACCGCCACGACGCCCGTGGACGAGTTGCTCAAGACGCCGCACATGAAGTCAATGGTGGCTCAGTGCTGGCAGCAGATGCTAGTAGGCGGATGGGAGACTGTGACGCAGGCGAATGGAGAGGTCATGTACAAGCAGCCGGGCACGACGTTCATGAACTTTACTCCGAACGTCAACGTCTTTGACTCGCTGGAGAAGGCCTGCGCCAAGTATCTGAGCGACTGGGTACAGAGATCCATGGCAACTGCAGCAGCGGACAGTGAGGAGCAAGCAGTTCTCACCGAGTTCCTCTGGCCGATGGCTGTGGAGAGCGGATGGGAAACCATGTCCACTGGCAGCGAGTCGTGGTACAAGAACTCCAGCACGCCCTTCAGCCAGTGGGAACCCAATGTGACCATCTTCTCTTCCAAGGTGCAGGCGATGGCCAAGTACCTGGAAGAGTGCGGGCTTGCAGGATCCAGTGCTGAGACCGCTCCAGATCTGGAAGAAGGTCAAGTTGTAGTGTCGGATTATGCTTCGTCGGAGGAAGATTCGGAAGTCTCGGAGGTCCCTGAAACTTCTGAAGACGAGGAAGAAGTCGAGGGAGAAGTCGAGGCGGACCACGAGGGAGACAGCGAGGGAGACAGCGAGGGAGACAGCGAGGAAGACTACGAAGAAGGCAACCATTCGGAAGAGGAGAGCATCCCGACGAAGGTTACCAAGAAGCCAGTGGTGTCTTCAGAATCCAAGCACGTTGCTGCCTCCGCTAAGCGGTTACAGAAGTCCACACAGAAGCCTGCGAAGAAGCCTGCAAAGAAGCCTGCAAAAAAATATGCAAAGAAGCCTACAGAGAAGCTGGCCTGTCCCGCTGGACGGAAGATCCCCGAGTTCAAGCTCTCGTTCGGAAACCTCGAAGAGGAGTTGAGGCGGCGCGGTTGGACCTGGAAGATGGGAAAGCTGGACTACATCTACTTCAAGCCCTCCTGCGAGTCCAAGCCGCTGAGATCACTAGAGCACGGTCGGGATTATTTCAACAACCGGCTCGCGCTAGAAGAGTACATCCGTACCAGCTCCTACGGCGAAAAGGTGTACAACAGACTTCTCCAGGACCACGAAGATCGTTATGCGGAAGATGAAGCGAACGACGTCGAGACTTCGAAGTCGTCGAGCAACCGCTCAAGATCAGTGACTGGACGCTCAAGAATTGCGAGATCGCGCTCGAAGTCCGTGAGCCGTGCGTCACACGGGCTTTCGTCGCATACTAAGATCTCGGAAGTCAAATTTGGGGAGATCTGGCGCCTTTTGTCCGAGGACGGCTGGCATTTCAAGGCTAGCCCGCTGGGGTACGACTACTTCAAGCCTCACTGCGCCAGCGCGAAGGACGGTGAAGCTGAGAAGGACTACTTCCAGTCCAAGTTTGCGTTGGAGGATTATCTGAAGAAAAGTGGACTGTGGAATCAGACGGCGGCGCGTGTTCGCGCTGAAGCCGCTTCCAGTGCTGCATCAAGTGAGGACGAGGACATGGAAGACGTTAGTGATGTCGCTTCAAGTTCCTCACACAAGCGATCTCGCGACGAGGAAGGCACGCCATCGTCGCTGAGCACCGACAAGAGACAGAAGCACGGAAGGGACTTCCACACCCCGAAAGAAGCCAAGCGCTCGACGACCAGCAACCTTGCCCAAGAGGATGAGAACCCAGTGAAGGAGACGATCTCCCCCGATGCGTCGGGAGCGAAGGGAAAAGACTCTAGCTCGGCACCTGGTGGAGTGCTGCGCAACCTCGCCAACAGCTTCACGCCGTCTCCTGCTAGCTTGAGGAAACCCAAGCTTGGAGAGCGCAAGGTGCCCAGTATGAAAGACATCGATATGAACTCTACCAAGGAGCTCAGCCCGCGCCAACGCATCTTGGATGCCATCCAGAAGCTCACGTCCGGATACACGCCGCCCACGTTGCAGTACCGTGACGAGGAATCGGCGGAGATCCGCGATTTCTTCCGCACCGCTTTCCAGCAGGAGATCAAGACCAGTCTGTACATCTCCGGGTCTCCTGGATGCGGCAAGTCGGCGCTCCTCAAGACTATGCAGTCCCAGATCGACGAGTTGTACCAGGTAAGGCTGCGTGCAGTTGTTCTGTGTGTGTGTGTGTGCTTGCGGCTCTTGTGCTTCGTCGACGGCTCGATCTCACCTTCACGTTATGTGAAATGGTAGGAATGCTGTCCCGAGCAAGGACACAAGGCTCCCATCCGTTCCCACGTGAACGCGGTGGCTCTGGGTGACTGTCAGACGCTCTTCTGCCAGCTTGCGCAGTTGCTCACGCGCAAGCAGTTCTCGAGCGGAGCCGCCGCTTTCGAGGCCATTGAGCAGGCGACCAACCGCAGTCTTAAGAGCTCCAAGACTATGTACGTCCGACGAGCCTACTCTCCGTGTGTATGCTGATAGTCAACGGGGATTTTGCTTTCTACTCTGGGTGGCTGACGCTGCGTATCGTGTTGCTGTGCTGCAGGATCCTGATTCTGGACGAGATCGACATTCTTCTGAAGAAGAACGGCATCGAAAGCGACCTGTGCAAGCTGTTCGAGTTGGCCCACCGGGCGTCGAACAGCTTCATTCTGGTTGGCATTGCGAACCAAGTGGACTTCACAGAGCGCCATCTGCCCATGCTCCAGCAGCGACTGCCCGAGTGTCGCCCACGCGTTGTCATCTTCCAGCCATACACGCATTCGATCATCGAGGCGATCCTGTTCAACCGTCTCGGCGGGAAAGCGGCGGCGCTCCAGATGCTGAGCGCACATGGCATCACGTATCTGGCGCGGAAGGTGGCGTCCACGACAGGCGATATCCGTCTAGCTGTGGACACTTGTCGACGCATCCTCCAGCATAAGCTGGAGCGCAGCGACAAGGAGAACGCCGAGAACGGACCGGACGACGCCGACCTGGCGCGGCCGCTGCCGCTGTCGGACATGCTGCACATCATCAAGCACGCGCTCGAGTCCAAGAGCGGGCTCATCATCCGCTCGCTGCCACGCAACCTGCAGATGATTCTGTTCGCATCCACGCGTCTGCTGGTGGTCAAGGCCAACGCCGCTGCCGCCAGCAAGAACGGCGCGGCGCCGCTCTTCAGCGTGAACGAGCTGTACACGTGCTACTGTGAGGTGAGCAGCGACGCGGGCGTGTTCCAGCCGCTAAACCACCGCGAGTTCCGGAGCTCGCTGGACACTCTTAGCTCTGAGGGACTCTTGGCACCTGGAGAGCTCAAGAAGCAGGTGGTGAAGCTCATGTTCAGCCCGAGCGAGCTGCTGCAGTGCTTCCGCAAGGATCTCTACTTCTCTCGACTCGTCTGAGCCAGGCACTGAGTTACCGCAGCCAGACTCACCACGACAACGACGGCAAGCCATAATGGAGGCCAGCGGGAGGCGTGTCAGGTTGCGTGGCACCATCGGGAACATTCTTATTATATCTAGAGGGGAAAACCAATAGATCTCGGACTGACAACTCACCCTGATGACAGACGGAAGCTCAAGCGCAAGGAGGAAAGCAATCCCCGACTTGTCTTGATGCTGGCGTGGTGACGAAGTTGGTGCAAAATGGAATGCGTAAATTAGGTTCAGCTCTACGATATCTACTGATCTACTTGACCCGCTCGGGTCGGCAAAGGCTGGGGGAGGTAGTGTACTGTTCTGTGGTGTGTGGTGTGTGTTGCGATGCGCATGGACTGCAGTCAGCATCGAGACTCGAGGTGTCGTCCGGTACTTCCCTTCGTACCAGACGCTCGCGGCCAGGAACTCACTCGTTCTTGTACTCGATGCTCCTGCAGACGCGACCGTCCTAATACTTTAGTTCTTGAGCACTGTGCGGATCCAGTGCCGAAGCGACGTGTGCGTGTTGGACTTGGCGATGAAGACGCGCTCGCCGCTCCTGCCGCGCGTCCGGGGCTCCGAGCCAGAGCTCCGACCCGTCCACGACCGACTGCGAGGAAGCTGAGGCGATGCAACCGAGGCTGAAGGCTCCCCCACCGCCGAAGCCACGACCATCTTCTCCTCGGACGCACGGGCGCTTCCTGAGGTGGATGCCACGGGCTGCGTGCTCGCGTTGCGCGACAGTAGCAGCTTGACGGTCTGGAACTGACTCATGCGACTGGCTTTGAGCAGCGGCGACTCGTTGCCCACCGTCACGGCGTCCACATTGGCGCCGTGATCCAGCAGGCACGCCGCAACCTCCGTGTTCCCGCGCTGCGAGGCCAAGTGGAGCGCCGTGCAGTTGTCCTGTGTCACGTCGTCCACAGGCGCCTTACCGGTCTCAAGCAGTAGCTTCACACACGCGAGTTGGTTCTCCTGTGCTGCGAGATGCAGCGGCGTCTCGCCACTGGGACCCACAGCTGAGCACGTGGCTCCAGCCTTGAGCAGAGTACGCACCACGGCCTCCTGACCACGCGCACAGGCCAAGTACAAGGGTGGGATACCGCTGCTGTCCCGTGCCGACACGTCGGCGCCCAGCTTGACCAGGAGTAGCGCTGACTTGGCGCTTCCGCTCTTTACGGCGGCGTGCAGTAGCGACGCATTGGAGCTCTTGTCCCGTGCGTCCACCAGCACGCTGGCCGGGTAAAGCTTGCTCAAACAGCGTAGAAGACGGTAGTCCGGCAGCCCCACCGCGTCAAAGGCACAGCGCACCACGCTCTTGCGTGACGCGGCCGTCTTGCCGTCACCCAGGAGCACACGGATGAGCTGGCTGTGGTCTGTGGAGGCAGCGGCTGAGCACGCCTTCTGCAAGGAGCTACTGGAGATCAAGGGCATCTCCGCGGCGTCTGTGGACGCAGCGTCCTTCTTCTGGAAGAGCTGGTGCACCGGGTTGCTCTTCTTCTTGGCGTCTGCTGTGGCATGTGCCACCAGCACACGCACCACGTCTTCGTGGCCATGACTGGCAGCTAGCACCAGCGCCTCTTCGTCGACTCGGGCGCCGTACTGCAGCAGCAGTTTCAAGATCTCGATGTTGCGAGCCCGACAAGCTACGGACAAGCAGCTCCGCTGGTGGCGTTTGCGGCTCAGATGAGATGATGTGGTGGAGCCCAAACGCATCAAGCTGCGTTTGCTGTGTCCACGCGAAGACATGTGGCGCGTGGAAGATGAAGTAGAAGTAGACATTGGAGCGGTACTGACGCCGTTGTTGGGGTCGGCGTGGCGACGCAGTAGCAGCTTGACGATGCGCGCGTCGCCGGCCTCGCAGGCCACTTCCAGCGGCGTGCGGCCGCAGGCGCAGCGCGAGTTGACGAGCTTGACACCGTCTGCACCAAAGTAAAAGCTCAGCAGATGCTTGAGCACCAGGTAATCGCCCTTCTGGCACGCGGCGTGAATGGGCGAGGCCATCTCGGCCACCGACTGCTCGGATCCTGTGAGCGCTGGCGTGAGCTGGTCGTGACAACAGTACGTCTGTGTGGCCGACGCCGCGTCCGCCGCCTCCTCCGCCACCGTGCGCTTGAACGACACGCTCTTCTTGGCCTTCTTCTTGGGTGACGCACGCGCCTCGCCCTCCAGCGTCGTCGCCGTGGCGGCCGACGGACTACTGGACGCTTCGCTGTCGCTGTTACTGGCGGCGGAGAACTCGGCGGCACGCAGCAGCGCCTCGGCGGAGACAAAGGAGCCGCTCACGGCGCGCGCGCCGCGTCCAGAGCGGGACGCACGCGGCGACGGGAGCTCCAGCGCCGCACGCGGGTCTGGCGCCGTGCGGAAGGTCTGCTCCAGCTCGATGGAGCGGTCGTTAAAGGCCACGGAGGCGCGCTGGCGGGACAGCTCAGCGCGGTGCGTGGCGTTCAGCGCGCTGCCCGCCGACTCGAAGGCGCGCAGGCGGCGCGCCGCGTCCCCCACGGCGTCCTGCATGTGCGCGGGGCGTGTGGATTCTCGTTCTGGTTCTGGCTGCTCGGATTGCTCGCGCTCGCGCTCACTCTCGACGCTGACCTTCGCGGCGACAGCCTCTACGCGCGGAGAGTGGGACGGCGCGCAGCGCGTCTGGTCTTCCAGCGCGCGCCATAGCGGGAGCTGCTGCGTCTGGCCCACGATCTGCATTCCCCACGACCTGAGCGTCTCGGGGCAAAAGCCAAAGTGGCGGCACGAGCAGAGCGCAGAGCGGAGCGCGGAGCACAGTGGCACGGTCGCATACACTGGCCGAGTGTCTTGCGTCCAGCGTTCGGAGTCCAGCGTGCAGCGTCCGGCCAAGCCAGAGAAGCGGCGCCAAAGGCAGAGAAGCCGCAGCGAAGCCGCCCGCAGGAACGGCCGGTGCTGGCCCTTGCTGATCCCTTGGAGAAGCTGCTGCCTGCCACATGCCGCCTCCTTCCAGCCTCGCGCCCAAGGCTGGATATTAGTAAGGGCTGGCGCCGCAGGTGGGCAGCGCACGCCGCCAATACGCGCTGGTTCGTGCCAGGAAGCCGAATATGGGCGGAATTGTATGGGCCAGCTCCCGATGGGCGGCTCGGGCTCTTCTGCCCACTGGCCAGTCTCTGGTTCCTCCAAGCGGCCAGAAACCAGCCAGACGCTGACCACACGTGGATTCACGGGTGGATGACGCCATCTCGCAGAGGCCGGGGCCAATGAGCGCGCGCGCAGGAGGCTTTCAAGCCAATCCCATGGCGCCGAAAGCTGACCAGTTAGAGCGAGCCGGCCAGAGACAGCCTCTGTCTTGGCTTCACTATGGGCCCGGCGCTTGACACACCGCTTGAAGCGCAGCGGGCTAGGGCCGCGACGATCCTGTGGCCAGTTCGCCGTCCAGCGCGCGCGTCGAATGCAGAGAAGCACTGCAACGTCGGGCTCCATGCTGGCGATCGTGCGGCGCTCGCCTCGCCACCAGCGGCTTTGTCTTCGGGCGCCACACCGCGACGCCGCGCTTGCTCGCCTGCACGACTGCCTCGGCGGCTGCCAGGAGACGACGAGCGCCGCGACGGGCGCCGCGGCGAGCGCAGCTCCGGCGCTGTCAGCCAGCGCACGACGCCGCGACTCCGGCCCCGCCACCAAGTGGCTCCACTCCGCCGCCCTCGCCGCCTCTGCCACCGAAGACGCCCCTTGGCGCGATATAAACAAGCAGAGGATGCACGTGAACTCTCCGGCCTGAGGCCAGCGCTCCACCCCGCCGGGTCCCCGAAGCGCAGCCGCCGCGATGCCACTGGGGCCGGCATCTCCTCAATCGCACACTGCTTGCTTCAAACCGTGGCTTGCACGAGCATTCCCTCCACCGGCACCAGCAAACAGGCCGAAGCCTCGAGCAAGTGGCCTCGGCTTGTGACTGGCTGAAGGCGTTTGTCACCTGGCCCTTCTTCGCACCCGACTCGGCAGCCAGGCGAGATCGTCAGACGGGGAGCCATTCTCTCGGCAAGCGGAAATGGACACCAAGCCGCGCTCGGACATGGCTTGTCGGTTCCTGCCGCCGCCGTAACGGGTGCAGCGGGCGAGACACCAAGCTATAGAGCTGGCCTGCTCCCGGTCGGCGGCGCGGCCCTCCGCCTCCATGGCCCCCGCTGATGTCTCCAGAGACGCCACGCCATGGTCAGCGCTGGGGCCGGCCTACATGCCGCCTCCTTCCACTGCCCTCCCCCTCCTTCCCCCGTCCGCTTTCCATTCCAGCACGGAGAGAAGTCGCGCTGACACGATGGACAGCCTCGTCCCGGCAGCTGCCATGAGCACGCTCCCCTCGAGGCGGCGCGGCACTGCAGCGTCCGGCCACGCGGCGCCAGATCCTCACGCCTCCTTCACCTTCCAGGCGGGAAGCAGTCTGGCCAAAGCAGGCGCCGGCCCACAGTAGTCGCCGGCTGAGCACCTGCATTTGGTCCCATAGCTACCTCCCCGCAGCCTCACCTTGCGATCTACCACGTGATCCAATGCAGCCCCACTCAGCAACGAAAAGATGTGGTTGTTCAGCTGGCACGGAGGCGACCGCTTCTCTGTGAGGCCTCGCCGAATCAGCGCCGAAGCCTTACGACTGCCACGCGCCGACAATGCCAAATCTCACCACTAGCAGACGAAGCGACTCGGGAGATCGCTGTCAAGCGGCACGTGATGTCCAGTCATCTCCGCGCTTTCGCCGAAGTCCCGCTTCACTGACCTCTTTTTGGCGGAGCACGCGCCAGCACGACTCGCCTGCGTTGCGACTCGCAATTGGCGCGCACTGCGCGTTGCCCCTCCTGTCTGCAGCGCACCCGGCACCGGATTTGCCACTCACTGTCGAGTCTCGGCCACGGCCACGGGCGAAGAAGTCATTTCCGCAGCCGGCCTGCATCTTCGTCGACGGCTCTTCCTCGCCTTTGCGCCTGATTCAAGGGCGGCCGAGATGTCCCAACTCAGGTGGAGTCAACGCTGTGCTGCTCGGTACAAGTGGCGCGTAGAGGGCACACGTTGTGTGAGTCCAGCACGTTGCAGTCTGTCCGAGGCGAATGCATCTCACGACATCGCGCCACCAAGGAAGTCTGACTTCAGCGCTCTGTGTTCGTGCGCAGGCTGGAGCGCACGTACCCGTCATTCAGTGCGAGCGCCGCCGGCAAGAAGACCGTCGTGTTGAATCAACAATACCTGGCGTGAAGGCAGACGGTGGTCGGAACCTCTCCAGACTCGACAGACACGCTTCTCCGCACTTCAGTTCTGCGAATGCGACGCCGATCTGGATACGGGTGGAGCAGCCACAGATCAAGGCATCAAGGGACCGATTCGCTGACTCGCCAGCGCAGAGCAGCACATCGCTCTGACAATATGAAGGAAGGACGCTGAAACGCGCGGGACGAACTGGCAGTCCATCTGTACGAGCAAGTGGCTGCATTTCATGACGCTCTCAAGCAAATGGAGAAGAGAGAAGCTGCTAAAAACTGGCGAGCGTCGTGACTACTTGGGTAAGCGCGTCCAACCCCCTGCAGGTCCTCAGTCGTCCACAGCCTCTCGACGACGACGACTGCTGCCCAGTCAAACCCGAGAGTCCAAGCCAAAAGCACACACAAGCACAAGCACAAGCACACCCACCAATCCATAAGTCACTGGAGTCGTGCAACCCAACTACCTTGCAGCGTTGCAATTCGAAACGCACCTGGCTGTCGGAGG